>CAUYON010102616.1:0-12628 GCA_963573935.1 Arctocebus calabarensis | reverse complement strand
TGGGGCTGCACAAGCGATTCGGGTGCGTGGTGTTAGTTTGAGACTGTCGAGAGCTGAGGTGGCACCCCTGTCTTGGCAGACAGTGAAGGCAAGCCTAAGGCTGAGCCTGACACAAATTCTTTTTTTTTTTTTTTTTTTTTTCTTTTAATTTCAGCTGGCTTTCACTCTTCTTAGTTTCCAGGTTTTTTGTTTTTAAATTTCTTTGTCCTTCCTTTAGCGATTTTCTTGGTCTGTTGCCTCCCAAGTAGCTGGGATTACAGGCACGCGCCACAACTCCCGGCGGTCTTCTTTCCTGGTAGTAGAGACGGGGTCTTTTACTCTGGCTCACTGAGGCTTATGCTGGGCTCGAACTCTCAGAGCACAGGAAATCCACCCGCCTCGGCCTCCCACAGTGCTGGGACTACAGGCGTGAGCCACCACGCCCGGACCTGACACATTCTTGATGGGAAGACAACCCATCAAGGACGGGGCCAAGATCCAGACGCAGGTATCTGTGCAGATGCCTTCCCAGACAGCCTTGTCAGAGTGGTGCTGTCTAACCTCCGCTATACATGTGCTGCAGACTGTTTGCAGAAACTGAAAATTGAGAAGGTCAAGGGGAGGAATTTCTTCAGTAGCAAAAAAGATGAAGAATCTGGGGATTAGAGTGGTGACCATCAAACAGCAATAAATATTAATAAAATGAATAAATGAGTGAATGAACAAACAAAGGAATAAAGATCTTCACCTAATAAAAGCAGAATCCTTTCAGCCTCAGAAGCAGAACATTAACACACTTGGCTCAGGCCTTACCAGTTTTATTAGTGAGCTCCCAGAGTCAGAAGTGGAAAAAAGAAAAGGCATCAGAAAAAAACCATATGGTTAAGCTTAGTGATTCTCAAAACTCTTCCCTACCACAACATGAATGTTAGAGAATACAGGCTCACTCACCTGTGTATGGCAACTATGGCATGGATAAGAGAAGCCACAGGTACTGTGTGGTTGCTGGGTTTCTTTCCCACTCACATAAGAAAGTATTTAGCTATCTAGACTGTTTTGGTTTAGATGAAAGCTGATTCCAAATCATCCCCCCAAAAGGAGTTGATTGGTTCCCATAACTGAAAGTGTGGGGTTCAGGTTCAGTTGGAGCTAGGAGTTCTAGCTCTCAATTCTACTTTCCTCCATGAGGGCTCTGTTTTTATACAGATTCTTTCTAGATGATGAAAAAAATGGCCTCAAGGTTTTTCATGGATCAGCTTAACAACATCAAGGGATCACTTCTGTCCCCCCCAATGGTACCAGCTAGTGTCTTAGGGCCAACTCTCATTCTCTGCATTGAGGACACATGTTCAGCACTGAGCCCAGTCATGATGACTGGGAAAGATGGCTCTCTGATCCCCTAGGATTGGATCATGGGCCCACTCCCAGAGCAAGAATGTAGTATACGTGGGCTTGGCTTCACTGAACCATGGGATCTGGGATGGGAGGCATTGTTCTCCAGAGAGTTGATGGAGGGATAAAAACCACTTCACCTTTATGTTAAACACCAAATCATTCTCCAGGATGGGATTTAAAAATGTGATTAGTAACAAATTATCTATGGTGTGTCCAGTTTCACTAGGGTCCGGTGTTACACAGAACAGACCTGTTGATGTAGAATGCTAAGAACATCTACTGATAGGCTTGGCTGTTGGCTCACACCTGTAATCCTAGCCTGCTGGGAGGCTGAGTCCACAGTTAAGACCAGCCTGAGCCAGAGCTAAACCTTGTCTCTACAAATAGCTGGGCATTGTGGTAGGCGCCTATAGTCAAAGCTACTTTGGAGGCTGAGGCAAGAGTATAGCTTGAGCTCAAGAGTTTGAGGTTGCTGTGAGCTATGATGTCACAGCACTCTACCGAGGGTGACAAAGTGATACTCTGTCTAAAAAAATGAAACAACATCTGCTGATGTGATTTGATTATCACAAAGGAGAGTCTGAAAGTCTGGCTGGAAGCAAGGTTTATGTGTTGAGCAGTTACTTGGATGTAGGGAAAAATGGATGCTGCTGTGATCACATTCTGTCCACAGGGACACCATAATCTACAAGTAATCTACAAGATCTGTGGGGAGGTTGACACATGTGAGGCCATGAACTAGTCTATGAGTACCTTGTGTTCCAATCATAGCCAGATTTAGAAATAACCCATGTTTGGTTAGACAATTCTGTCTATACAATAGAAGGATGTGGTTTGTCTACCATCTACAATGGACTGATAATGACTACCAAGAGTTCTGTGGTGGAGAGTCCAAGCCTGTGCTCTGGCTCAGCAAGAAAGAGGACTGTGATTGATTAGTAATGTCTGTCCTGGGCAAGGACATTGAAAATCCTGGTGTTTGTCATATAGTGGCCATTCCTGTACCTTTTTCAGCTCTCTTACTTTAGATATGAATCAACAGAACAGAAGGCAAGCTCCCAGGTCATAAAAGAGACAAATGCAAGATGAGAGACTTGCCTGGGAAGTGACCTGAGAATTCAGAGACTCTACTGGTTGTGTCCCTGTGGAAGTGTCTCTCTCTCTCTCTCTTTTTGCTAGAGCTCACTTTCCTCATCTGCAAAGTAGAACACGTGATCCAGTACTGTAAACAAAGCAGGGTTACTATGAAGATCAAATGAAGTAATAAATGGGAAATCATTTTGTTATAATAGAAGCAAGCAGTTAAATGAAACTTTATATGAGCCAAGCACTGTTCTAACTGCTTTGCTTACAGCCTCATTTAATCCTCAAAACAATCCTATGAAGTACTTACTATTGTTATCCTTACTTTACAGAAAATGAGCACAAAGGTCAAGTCACATGCCGGAGATCACACAGCTGCAGCAGGTCTGGGCTCAGACCCAGGCAGCGTGGTACTTGTCCCGCTGCTCTGCACCCCTTCCTGATGGTGCTGCCATCATCATGTAGACTGGAAGGGCTGCATACCTGAAAGGTGTTACCTGAAGCAGCACCTCCAAATCCTTTCTTGCTCAGGAAATACCTTACAAATCCAGTCCATCATTAATACCTGTGGAGGTGAAATTGGTCTGCTGTGTTCTCTGTGTGTTGGCCTTTTAAGGCTTAATGTCACCTTTCTAACACCTTAGGGAGGTAAGGAAGGGACGGCAGTGTCACCCTAAGGATCTACCCTGATCTCCAGTCAAACGGCCGGGGTTTTCCTCCTGACTCAACCACTTACCAACTAGGTGACCTTGGGCAAGTTACCTATCCTCTCTGACCCTCAGTTTCCTTATCTGGAAATAAAGATGATAATCATATTTACTGTGTAGGATTATTGTGGGAGTAAAGGGAATAGCCTAAGATGTATGCTTGGTAATATATTAAGCACTCAGTATGGGAAGTGGTGTTGGTGGTGACAGTGCAGAGGTCAAAGGGACCAGAAATGGTAGCATGAGCTGCCCTTGTCAGGACCACGGCCTTCTTTCTGCAACATCATTGTGCTCTGAGCACATTCTTCCCTTGTGGGTGGGTGGAAGCCACCCCTCCTCCACCCTCAAGAACGTGGGGCTTGCTCAACCTCCAGGGTATGCCTCTGCTCTCACCCTGCACACCCCCATCAGCCCTCGCTGCACAGAGGCTCTGCAGTCAGTGGCTAGAGCCGCGCTCCCTGTCCAGGCTGCTGCAGCCCCAAACCAGCCAAATCCAGAGTGAGCTGTTCTGCAGCCTGCACTTCCTGGAGGCATTTGAGGCTTTAAAAATTATTATACGAGGAATACACAATTGGGAGAGATTAGGGTTCTAGAAGCTCAAAGAGTATACTAGTGTCCTGATAAAATAAGCAAAGAAATGAATGGCTATGCTCATTAATGATTTGCTTTCCTGGCAATCACTCTGAGTGCATTCCCTTCTGTTGAGTGGTCTCAGTGACCCCGGTGTGAAATGGGGTCTGGCCATCCATGAGGAGTGTGTGAAGTATGCAGGACAGTGGACAGTAATGGTTATTTCATTACTAGATCTCCCGCAGAGATGGATTCAGGAGCTCTGGGGTAGGGATCAGGACCCTGCATTTCTGTAACCTTTCCCAAGAGGTTCTGCAGTAGGTGATGAGAGTACCATACCTGGAGAAGCTGAGTCACTTCATTTTTTTTTTTTTTTTTTGACAGAGTCTCACTGTGATGCCCCTGGTAGAGTGCTATGGCATTGTAGCTCAAAGCAACTGCCAACTCTTGGGCTCAACTGATTCTCTTGCCTCACTCTCCCTGGTAGGTGGGACTACAGGTGTCCACCAAAACCCCCAGCTATTTTTAGAGATGGGGTCTCACTCTTGCTCAGGCTGGTCTCGAATTCCTGAGCCTGGGCCTCCCAGAGTGCTCGGATTACAGGCATGAGCCTCTGCACCGGACCTTGAGTCTCTTCTTGTTAATATTCTTGGATTCTATTAGGTTTCTCTTGGGTTCCCCACTCTGAGCCACCTCACTGCCAACTCTTGGGGCAGCCAAAAGACCCTGCAAGACTCCCACCCACAGCTCCTGATGAAGAGATTCTAGATATGCCCCCCTGCTTCTTTGTGAGCTCTGCATCTCTAGAGGCGTGCAAGGAGCCCCAGAGCATTCCTGCTCATGCAAGGGGCTGCATGTGCCAACCTGTGTGAAAAGTCTCCTTTGGTGTGTGATGCTGTGATCTCATGGCCCGGAAAGGCCATTCTTTTATAGCAAAAGTGAATTTCTGCAGAATGGGTGGTAGGGAGTATTAAACCTGGGAAGAAGTTTTCCCCTGTAGGACTCCTTGTCTCCCCTCTGCAAACAGAAATTTGCACACACCAGTCAGTAAAGGAGACAGTAGGGAGAGCTGCTATGATTGGTCTGATATCTAGCACCTCCTCCTTTTTACAACTTTTTTACAGATTAAGATAAGGAGGACAGGTATCTTGTGTCCTATGTACCAGTGTCTTGTTCCTGTTTAAATATAAAAGGACATGTCTATAAACATTTCATTCAATAAACATTTGATGAATGAGCACCTGCTAGGTTTAGGGCATCCCAGGGCATACATCATAAATCCCAGGCCTGGGTTTGAAGTTTCCTTAAGAGGAATTGCTACTGCAGTCCTGGGAGGGGGGTCAGTGGGCCCAAGGGTGTCCCCCAGGAGAGCCTCGGAAGGGCCGGATGTTGAAGTTGTACAGAGAACAGAGTCACCTGGCAGGGAAAGTGTGGTATGGGTGGGGTAGTGGAAAGTGGGGAACAGCATGTACAGAGGGGCTGAGGTAGGACCGTGTGGGGTGTTTAGAGCAAAGGGTGGGGAGGGGCAGGGCATGAGGCTGTAAAATGGGAATTAGCAAATAGATCTGGCATCACTTTTCCTTTGGGAGCCAGCAGGGCTCTTCTAGGTCTCCCTCGGGAGTCTTCTAATCCTTCTGGGTAGGATAGAGGGGGCAGAAATTTTCTTCCTCTGGGGCCTCTGAATTTTGGGGTCCCCACCTCCTCATTCCTCACAGCAGCAACCCAGAGGCAAAAGGGGTCCAAGAAAGGCCATGATCTCCCAGAATGAATTCGTTTCCATTTGGAGCCAGGTGGGGGTGTGGCGTTGGGGAGGAGAGGACTGGAGTGGGAAGGAACTCAGATTCTTGGTTTCACTTTGTGACTTTAAATGTACACCAGCCGTGGAGTGCTAGGATCGAGTTCTGGCTGGCTGTACAAATTTGCATCTTTGTTATAATTTTTTTTTTTTTTTTTTTTTTTTTGCAGTTTTGGCTGAGGCTGGGTTTGAACTCACCACTTCTGGTATATAGGGCTAATGCCCTATTCCTTTGAGCCACAGGCGCCGAGCCTGTTACAACATTTTTTTTTTTTTTTTTGAGACAGAGTCTCAAGCTGTCACCCTGGATAGAGTGCCATGGCATCACAGCTCACAGCAACCTCCAATTCCTGGGCTCAAGCGAGTCTCTTGCCTCTGCCTCCCAAGTAGCTGGGACCACAGGTGCCTGCCACAACACCCGGCCATTTTTTGGTTGCAGCCGTCCGCTGAGCCACAGGCACCGAACCTGTTACAACATTTTTTGTGCCTTAGCTTTCCCATCTAGAAAATGGGATGATAATAACATTAACCTTGAGGATTATTATGAGGCTTAAAGACTATGAGGATGAGGAAGGAGAGTCAGGATAGGATACAGCCTTGTTATAATATGTAGTTGTATTAATTCGATCCATTAAATCATTCTGCATTCCTGGGTGCTTGAGACCCCTGTAGAGTGTACAATGCCAGCCTCTGCATAAATCCCAGCAAAGAGGAAATCACCAACTTTGTTTTAACATTCTTCCTTCTATGGAAAAAAAACGTGATTTCTACCCCCTGGCTCTTGCATCTGTCCTTGTGCCTTCACAGAAGTGAGTGCCTCTTCTCCTTAAAGACATTCAGAGAGGTGTGGGTAAAATCATGATGACCATAGCTTTGCAGTCACTGGGCAGCATGGTGGGCGTGTCCTCCTTCTGTTTAGGCCTCCCTGTGGTTCCCACCCTTGAAGTCGCTGGTCCTGTGGACCCCTTCCCACATCCTGTGGGGGCAGCTGCTTCCTAAGAACTGAGTGGAGGAGGTGGGGCAGCTCTTCTTCTGAGGCAGGGGAGTGGTTTCTGCCTGCCAAGAGGAGCCCCTGACTCATAGACGTTTTCCTGCCAGAAGGGAGAAGCGATTATATCATCAAGTCCCAGGGGAAAAACAGAAGGAAGCCGGTTCATCAGGGCATCCTGTCTTCTGAAAAAGCCCAGTGCGCTGTTTAAAAGAATGCCCTTACGCTGTCTCGCTTGCATTCATTCATGCTGCACGTTTGTGGGGAGGACAGATCACATCCCTGTTTCCCTGTTCCTTCATGCACATCTCTTCCAGCAGCCTCCTGGATCCGAGATCCTAGACTGCCTTCTGCAGTCTAGCACGGAACCCCATGGTGGTCAAAACCATCAGTCATCACAAAGACCGGGCACTGTTGTTCCCCAGACACATTCTCCTTCAGAGCCCAGTGACTGTTGTTTTAGATAAAGCCTTGTAGTTGGAGAGCCAGCTGACTAGTCTGCTGCAAGTTAGAAACAGGACCTAAGCAGGAAGCAGAACTTCTTGAAGACAGCAGACTCATAGCAGGAAGATGTATAAGCTGAGAACCTCACTGCCAAGGAGGAGAAAACTGAGGGCCAGATGCTCAGACTGACTGGCTTGGCAGAGGTGAGCAGCCTCTACCAAGTGCCTGTACAGCAGCATGCATCTCAGTAAAGGACTGCAGCATGTGTGTGTGTTAGGATGATATTCCAGGGGTCAGCAAACTGGCCCAGTTGGCCAAATCCAGCCAGGTGCCTGTTTTATAAATAAAGTTTTATTGTGACCTGGCCATGCCCATTTGTTTATGTGTTATCTCTGGCTGCATTTGCACTAGAGTTGAGTCATTGCAAAGGAGACCTTATGGCTCAAATGTCTCTAAAATATTTACTATCTGCCTTTTGCAGAAAAAGTTTGTCAACTCCTGATGATTTGAGCTATCAAGGAAGGGTTAAAATTCATGGTCTGTTAGAGAAAAACCAGGAGTGAAATCTCTTGGGGAAGACCTTCCAAGAAGATGGGCTGATGATGGTGTCACCCCCTGTGTTAGTTCTGGATTTCATAGAATTGTTGAATGCTATGGCCAAGAAGGATGTTAGACTGTGCCTAGTTTGACTCTTCTATATATTCATGTGAGGAAACTGAGGCCCACAGAAGCAGGGAGGTTGCTTGGGAGAGTGCAGGGTGGCAGAGCTTGGTTTTAGAGAACCCAGGCCAGGGCACTTTGTTCTGATTACTGTTTTATTACACACAGTGCAAAATCCAAAATCCTCTAAGCAGTAACATGGCAAAGAGATGTGTTTGCCTTTGAAGGGCAGGTGCTTATTTTGTCTTTTCTGTGCCCATTGCCTTTGAGTCAGGAGAGAGGTTGAGCAAGGACTCCTGCTTTGCCCTATATAAGGAGGCTGTTGTTCCAGCCAGGCCCATCCCATGGCAATTGGCTAAAATGGTAACAGGGAGTTCTGTTTAAGACCAGCTCCCACACAACAGCTGCCTTTTGGCCACTGCTGATGGAGCATTGTCTGCCTAACACCTGCCCTTCTTGCTGTAACCAGATTGGAATGCAGGCACCAGGGTCTCCTCAGTTCTCTACTGGGGGTGTGGTCCTGGGGTGGGTCCTTTATGAGGGCTGGTGCCCCACTGATGCACCTGTGCACTCTGCCATATGTTCAGGATCATGGGGGACATGATCAAGCTGCATTCAGAGGATTAGCCACGTTTTCCACAAGAGACTACCTCACTCTGGGCCTCAGTTTCCTCCATGTGCAATAGGAGAATTAGAGCCAATTGTGGCTGAGGTTCCCTTTCACTCTGCTATTCTGTAACTGGAGGAGCTCTGAAATAAAAAGTTTTTTGCTCTTACTCTAACTTAGAGGTTAAATGTCATGGTTTATGCCCTAAACTTTAGGGCATCAGATTTCCTGGGTTCTAATCCCTGCTCTCTACCTGCTTAGCTGGGTGTCTCCAAGGGAACTTAGCAAACCTCCCTGGGCCTTAAATTTCCTCACCTGTTAAAATGGAGCTGAAAAAGGAACCTACCCCATAAGGTACCTGCAGCTGTTGTGGTTAAAGCAAAAGGTAGAGGTTTGGACTAAGTGCCTGTCAAGGTCTCTTCCTACCTGGGGCTCTGTAGTTCTAAATCTCAGACTCAGACTGGGGAATTTCCTAAGCAGAGGACACTCCACAGCTCAGAAACCTGAGCTGATGTTTAGAGGCCCAGAAAAGACAGTTGAGGAGAAAGGAGCCCTGGGGAGTTTCCAAGACACTGCATGCAGACCTGGGGTCCAGGTAAGGGTGCCACGTCCCTGCCAGCATCTCTCCTGGCAGAAGGTCCAGGAGGGCAGCAGAATCTAAGTGGGATGAAGTCACAGGTTCGTGAGGCCTGTGATGTTGTCACCTCGCCCCACCTGTCTGCATTTTTCTGTAGAATCATGCTTCCCATGACTTCTATTTGGGATGATTTTTTTTAAAGCAGTATAGTAACAGAGGACTCAGAACTTAGCTTTAGAGTCAGACATCCATCAACCAGCAGGAGCACTTTATCGGGCCGCCTCAGTTTCCTTCTCTGTAAAATGGGAACAATTCCAGATGTGAGGATTAAATTATGTAATACATGTCTAGAGCTCAGCTCATTTTCCCCACCCATAAAAAGCCCCTCAGTAAAATCAGAAAAGTGCCTACTGTGTGTTAAGGTACAGGGGGAAGCAAGACAGTATTCAGGGGCTCCACTTTGATGGGGGAGAACAAATACAATCACATGAACCAAATGAACACGGTCATTTCAGACAGTGATGTGGATCATGAAGAATGTAAGACACTGTGATGTGATGGAGTTTGGAGCGGGTGATGGCTGCTTGAGAGTGAGCAGTCAAGGAAAGCCTCTTGGAAGAGGTGACGTGATCTACACATGAGAAAGGAGCCAGCCATGCAAGATGGTTTGTGCAAAGGCCCTGGGACAAGGACCAGCTATTGAGCTCTGCTCAGTAATGAAGGCCAGGATGCATGCAGCATGGCCAGTGAGGTAAAAGATGACAGGACAGGATGTTAGCAAGGTGGGCAAGGGCTTTATAGGCCATTGATGTTTGGATTTCATTCTAAGAGCAACAGGAGTGTCTTTAGAGAGTTTTGAGCAATGGGTGAGTGACACAGTCTGATTGTATCTTTTAATTATTTTGTTTACTGTGGTAGAGACCAACTCAGGGTGAGGTGAGCAAATGTGGGCGTGGGAAGCTTATTGGTGTCTGTGGGGAGTCTAGGTAAGAGATGATGACTGCCTAGGCTAGTGTGGTGACAGCAGAGAGGGAGAAAAGAGTACTGTATTTTGGAGAGAGAATAGACAGGATGGGTCTGATGAGTTGCGTGTGAGGGTGAGGTAAGAAAATATTACTTAGTTTTGCTCCTGAGCAGCTGGGTGAATGTTTAATGACCTAGGAAAGACTGAAGGACAAACTGGTTTGGGTGGAAGTGGAATTCCATTTGGACCTAAGGTAGTGATGTCAAGGAGGCAGGATTTGAAAGGGTTCCTTTGCTGGTGTAGCTGAGGACAGAGCTAACTCATGGAACAACGTGGCACTGTGGTACTTAAGCCTCATTCAGCTTTAAGCTTCTCGACTAGCGTAAAGGACCTCCCTCCCTCACCCCAGCCTCGTGTGACCCACATCTCTCCTTGAGCCCTGAATGGGCTCAGAGCTGCTCAAAACACTCTTCTCCTGGACCCCTATTGGCACACAGGTGGAGCCATGAACTCCACTGGAGTGTCTGGAGACAGAGCCTGATGTTGCTTAACCCAGCCAACCCTAAAGAATACTTACCGAGTGTGCCAGGTGCTGTGTAAAATGCCTTACAACCTCATATTTATGGGGTCTGTGAACTTGGATGGAAAAAAAAGTAAAAATTTATCTTCATTAACTTCTAACTCAGTGGTTCTCAACCTTCCTAATGCCATGACCCTTTAATATTTAATAAAATAATTTTATGGTTGGGGGTCACCACAACATGAGGAACTGTATCAAAGGTTCGCGGCATTAGGAAGGTTGTGAACCACTGTTCTAACTGAAATTTAGCATTTCCATTAATTATGAATGTAGGTTGCAACAGAAGTATTACTGGGACCTGTGACTTTGTCACCAATGGAAATCACAGGTATTTGCACGTCACATTAATTTGTTTCAGATACCTAGAAATATTTAGACTCATTGTTACTATGGAATTATAGGTAATTATTAGACTTGCCACTAGCTCTCATTATTTGATATGTAAATAAGCTAACATATTATTATGACAATTCACGTCTTTATATTTTACAAATGTATTCTGATATTTGGTTTTCTTTAAAAATCCTATGTTTTATTTAATGCTTTTGAAAACATTTATTTTATGAATTCATAAACTTTATGAGAAATTTAGAGGCTTCACCAGATTGCAGAGAGCCGCTTGGCTCAAGAAAGGTTAAGGACTCTTGCTTTACAAACAAGCATGCATGATCTTAGCATTCCCATTTTACAGATAAAAGACCTATTCTGGCTCAGTGCCTGTAGCATAGTGGTTACGGTGCCAGCCACATACAATGAGTGTGGTGGGTTCAAACCTGGCCCGGGCCAGCTAACAGGGACAATGGCAACAAAAAATACCCTAGCATCTTGGCAGGCGCCTGTAGTCCCAACTACTTGGGAGGCTGAGGCAAGAGAATTACTTAAGCCCAAGAGTTTTAGGTTGCTGTGAGCTGTGATGCGACAGCACTCTACTGAGGGCAACGTACAGAGACTGTCTCAAAAAAAAAAAAAGAGCTATGGTTCAGAGAGGTTGAATATCTTGGCTGGTTGATTCCAACTCCACATTAACAGAGGTCTTTCCGATTCCAAAGTCAGCCTTCCTTTTTTTTTTTTTGAGACAGAGCCTCAAGCTGTCACCCTGGATAGAGTGCTGTGGCATCACAGCTGACAGCAACCTCCAATTCCTGGGCTCAAGTGAGTCAACTGCCTCGGCCTCCCAAGTAGCTGGGACTACAGGTGCCTGCCACACGCCCGGCCATTTTTTGGTTGCAGCCGTCATTGTTGTTTGGCAGGCCCTGGGGCTGGATTCGAACCCGCCAGCTCAGGTGTACGTGGCTGGCACCTTAGCCCGCTGAGCCACAGGCACCGAGCCCAAAGTCAGCCTTCTTAGCAGTCCCTCTTTGCCTCCAAAGTAGCCCCATCAGCTAAACCTACAACCACCTGGCTGCTTAAGTGGTGAAATAGGACAATTGCTGAGCCCCCACCTAGCCCAAGAGCCAGCTGAGAGCTTCTGAGGTGAGCAGTCAAGGGTGTAGGGGTGGGCAGAGGACAGATTCCCTGCCTTTCATCCCTGTCTCACTGTCCCTTCCTCAGAGCCCCAGTACGAGAAGTGGTGGCTTTATTTCATGCACCTCTAAATTTAATAAGCAGGACTGTGACGAGGTTTGGTGACCTCAGGGCCCAGATGGACTGTCTGCTGGCATAAGCGTACTTGAGTCCTCTCCCTGGGAGGAACACTGGGCAGGCTTCCAAGAGCTGAATTTACCATCTGATTCTCTGCTTTCCTCTTCTCCCTACCCACAAGCTCCATTTTAGACTTTCCAACTCCTTAGGCTTCAGGCCATGGATCAAGATAGAAAGCAAAATAGTCATCCATTCATCAGGGCTTTTGCACCCCTACATGAGCAGAGGCTTAGGTTCAGTATGGAGGGAGACCCCCAGGGGCCCAAGACACTATCTAGGCCCCAGGGCTCTGCCTGTCTGTGAGCTCCAGTACGTGTGCACATTGAAGACACAAGCTCAGAGGCCTGAGTGGATAGTTAGAGCAATTAGGGCAGGCTCCATGGGGGAGGTGGCATATATATAAGAAATATAGGCTCGGCGCCTGCGGCTCAGCGGGCTAAGGTGCCAGCCATGTACACTTGAGCTGGCAGGTTCGAATCCAGCCCGGGCCGCCAAACAACAATGACGGCTGCAACCAAAAAATGGCTGGGCATTGTGGCGGGTGCCTGTAGTCCCAGCTACTTGGGAGGCAGAGGCAGGAGACTCGCTTGAGCCCAGGAATTGGAGGTTGCTGTGAGCTGTGATGCCACAGCACTCTA
>CAUYON010102615.1:0-55862 GCA_963573935.1 Arctocebus calabarensis | reverse complement strand
GGTATTGTAGCAGGTGTCTGTACTCCCAGCTACTTGGGAGGCTGAAGCAAGAGAATCCCCTAAGACCAAGAGCTGGAGGTTGTTGTGAGCTGTGACACCACAGTGAAGGAAGGAGGGAGGGAGAGAAGGAAGGAGGGAGGGAGGGAGGGAGGGAGGAAGGAAGGAAGGAAGGAAGGAAGGAAGGAAGGAAGGAAGGAAGGAAGGAAGGAAGGAAGGAAGGAAGGAGAAAAGAAGGGAAAGGGAAAAAGGGAAAGGGAAGGAAATTAAGTGAGATCATACAGGGAAAACTCCTGGCATCGCATACTCTTCAGAAATGTTAGCTGCCATCTTACTGACTTCAGCATCGTTGTTAACATAATTTCAAGTAATGAAATTCCCAGATAAGGGGTTAGGAGGAGCCACCGGGTAGACAGGTGCCCACCATCTTTCCTGGGGCTCACACACTCCGAGGGCATTGAGACCTTTTTACACCCGCAGGATTGCCTGCTCTCACACGTCCTCACCCAGATCTTTGTTTTTAGAGTCCAAGAACCTGAGACAGAAAATATGGTGAGGGTTTCAGTTCATCCTTCTAGAACTTTCTCTAAACATGAGACAGGCTGCTTTAGAGGCGGTGAACAACCCAGCACATGAGATATTCAGGTCAAAGCTGGATGAATATTTATTAGAAATATTGTAAAATAATCCAGGCAGCGTTTCCAGCAATAGAACTATAAGAACTGTGAGGACTCGACTACCCCAGGCGTCAGCACTGCCGTTCCTCTTCCTGTTTCATTTTAAGCACTGCCTTACAGAAAAATAATTCGCTAACATTGAAAAGCCGCCCAAACAGCCACTGGAGCTGGAGATCTGCCTGTGGGACAAGAGCATTTGGAAAGGAAAGATCCCAAACTGCTGTCTTTAGACAGTGGGAAAGAATTCCTGTTATACATGCTACCAAAATCCCTATAAAACGCATACTTGAGAAGTCAAAAAAATTCTACTTGGAAAACTCTCATTTTAAAAGGGCATCCACAAATTGCTTAGCTATTTGTACCACGAGTTGAATAAAGTTCAAGAACAAAATGTATCAAGAAATGCCTGCCTCCTAGCTTCCAATGTGTCACACCTTCTGGCTTTGGAATGTATCTTCTATCTTCTGGGGAGAATAGAATCTCTCATCCTAATTGAACAGTGCTTACTAAATGCTGTGGAATTATAAAGAATTTGGGACTCTCTTAAGTGATAGGCGTGTCTTTGTTACACTAAAAAGTTGACTCGGGTGGTCCTTTAGACAGCTTCACAATGGGGGATGCATCAGGAGAAAGATCAGCCAGGTGATACAAAGCTTTGGAACTTTGAGCCAGACTAACTTCCAGCGGGTGAAAGAGGGCTGGAGATTAAGTTCAATCCCGTGGCCAGCGATTTTTTGGTTTTTTGGTTTTTGTTTTTTAAGAAAGGAAAAATCTGTATTAAAAATTTTTGACGTCTTTTTTAAACAGACACATAAAACAAGGTTATACAGTATATTGATCAGTTGATAAAAAAATTTTTTTTATTGTTTGGGATTCATTGAGGGTACAAAGAATTAGGTTACACTGATTGCATTTGTTAGATAAAGTCCCTCTTACAATTGTGTCCCACCCCAAGAGGTGTGCCATGCACTGTGGCCCCCATCCCCCTGCCCTCTCCCGGTTCCCTCATTCCCCTACTGCCCCCCCCATGTATTAGCTCATCTACTGCCTTAATGTTAGAATTGAGTACTTTGGATTCTTGCTTCTCCATTCTTGTGATACTTTACTAAGAATAATGTGTTCCACCTCCATCCAGGTTAATACAAAGGCTGTAAAGTCTCCAATTTTTTAATGGCTGAATAGTATTCCATAGTGTACATATACCACAGCTTGTTAATCCATTCCTGGGTTGGGAGGCATTTAGGCTGTTTCCACATTTTGGCAATTGTAAATTGAGCTGCAATAAACAGTCTAGTGCAAGTGTCCTTATGATAAAAGGATTTTTTTTTCTTCTGAGTAGATGCCCAGGAATGGGATTGCAGGATCAAATGGGAGGTCTAGCTTGAGTTCTTTGAAGGTTCTCCATACTTCCTTCCAAAAAGATTGTGTCAGTTTGCAGTGCCACCAGCAGTGTAAAAGCTTTCCCTTCTCTCCACATCCACGCCAGCATCTGCAACTTTGACACTGTGTGATACGGGCCATTCTCACTGGGGTTAGGTGATATCTCAGGGTAGTTTTCATTTGCATTTCTCTGGTGATTAGGGATGATGAGCATTTTTTCATGTGCTTGTTAGCCATTCATATGTCTTTAGAGAAGGTTCTATTCTTTTTATATAAGAGAGATGGCTGTATTTTTTAATCACTTCCAGGAGTCTTGTGGCTGAGTCTTTCTAGGGTTAGGAAGCCTTTGGTCATAACATTTTCGTCAATATACAGACTTATTCTCTGTGCCTTTGTTTAAAGACTCTTCAACATATATTGTTGTTTTATTGTCATTGAATTCTTAGCCTACGGCACTTTAACTTGGCCCTGAAAGCAGCTGATATAGCACATATTTTCTCTGTAAGGCATGTCACAGCCTTTTTGTGCTTGGGGATATTAGACAGCCCTTCAGGACTATACTTGCAGGTCATTTTAAACATTGGATTTATCCAAAAAAGTGAAAAATGTGGACATTGGTTGCATTTTGAAAGCTGGAACAGTAAAGTGCACATTACCTTATTCAGCCTTAGCCAGAATGTCCACACTGCGTGACTCAAACCTTTGTGTGCATGTCTGAGGATGACTGCAGAGTCCCAAGGACTGGTTTTGTGGTTAAATTTTAGTGTGTAGGTGAATTCACACGTACAAAATTCACGGACAATGATGATCAGATGTATACGCATTGGGATCCCTGAAGCCGCCACTGAGAACGCTGCACAGTAGGACCCAGCGGAGGCACTAGACTCCTCAAGGTGATGATATTTTCACATCTCCAGAAAGATGCCACAGTTCCCAAGTCATACGAAACATGCCTCACCATATATAAATCACAAATCACAGAGCTACAATGAGAAATGTGAAACAACAGTGATCATGGGAAATTTTAAAATATCGTCCCTTCTATAACTGCTTGAAGCGGCAGGTAAAAATAAATAAGAATATAAAATATTTGAATTATCAATATATAGATTTAAAAAAACTATATTCAATGACCGAACCCTAGGAAAGATGGTTCACTGTTTGCTAATTCAGTGTTTATGGAGAGTTTAACTTTTCACAGACTACTTAGAACTAACACTTATCATTTCATTTGGAAAGTAGAAATTTTACCATTATGCAAGTCTGACAATTAAGTTTGGGAACTTATCCTAGAAAAAGTGCTACAGAACTCATCGCTGAATATCACCACAGCCACCGTTAAAATCCCCCCTTGGGAAGCTGTGCCCTGATGCCAGCCCCCAGTCCTCCCTCCAAAGCAACTTTGGAACTCTTTTCCTGGAATGGTCATCAGAGCTCTTGCTGTATTACCTCCGATGTCCTGAATTTCATCAAAATGTCTTACTTTCAATATTTTCTTTATCTTTGGGTAAAGAAAAACGTCATTAAGGCCCAGATGAGGTGAGGAGGGAGGGTGTTCCAATGCAGTTATTTGTTTCCTGGCCAAAACCTCCCTCACTGCATTGCTGTGATGCAAGATCCATGCATTGTTAACAAAAACTCAGGTCATTTTCATCTGACTTTTTCACAAAGCCTGCAGCACGTCCAAATAGTAAACTTGGTCAATGGTTTGTCCAGTTGGTACAAATTCATCTGGACAATCCCTCTGTTATCAAGTAAGGTTAGCAGCATTGTTTTGACTCTTGCTTTGGACTGAACCTTTCTTTGCTATGGAGAATCTGCTGACCTCTGTGGTGCACTTTGACGCTTTGTTTCAGGGTCATACTGGTACACCCAGGTTTCATCCCAGTGATAACATGCCCACAACACCATCTGGCCTCTCCAAAAGGTCTTGGCAAACTTTGACTCTCCTTTGTTTTTGTTCTTTAGTGAGCTTCTTCGGGATAATTTTTGCACAAACCTTTCTCATGCCAAGATTTTTAGTTAAGATTTTCCTACTTCGGGGCCAGGCACAGTGGCTCACGCTTGTCATCCCAGGATTTGAGAGGCTGAGGCAGGTGGATTGCCCTGGTTCACAGGTTCTAGACCAGCCCGAGCAAGAGTGAGACCCTGTCTCTAAAAATAGCCAGGCATTGTGGCGGGCGCCTGTAGTTAGGGGTTGCTGTGAGCTATGACACCCCAGCACTCTACTGAGGGTGACAAAGTAAGTCTGTGTCTCAAAAAAAAAAAATGGGTTTTTCTGTTTCTCTCTTGATGTTTACTGGTCTGCTGTGCTTCTCACCATCAGATGACAGTCTTGATTCACAATGCGATGAATTTTTGCAATACTTTCATCACTGCTGCTCATTACTGGCTGCGCTGACCTCTCTTCATCAGTGACACATTCTCTCCCCTCAGAAAAATGTTTAATCTATTTGTACAGTGCCATTTTCTTCATGGCATTATCATCATAAACTTGGGCTAACAGGTCCCTGATTTCACGTCTACTGTTGCCAAGTTTAACAAGGAATTTAATGTTTGTTTATTGCTCTGATTCAAGCTCCAACATTCTTTTGATGGCATAGAAAAACATGCAGCAACAACAATGAACACCACTCAGCAACACAGGACCAGACACCCACACGAACACAGCTGTGAGACCCTGACACCCCAAGGCTGTGAACCCTTTCCAAGTTGTTTGTGCTGTGCTGCCAATGTAAGCACATGGTGGCAAGTTTGTGAACTTAATTGTCAGACTTCTACCTTCCCCTCTTTATCCTACAATTTTCATAAGCTGTATGTGTCTCTATATTGAAAATTCTACTAGACAATATTACAATCTTACTTTCAGCCATCTATTATATTTGCCAGCATAACATGTTCATTGCTCCTCTTTCAACCCTCTGGTATCACTTCTCTTCCTCCTGAGAAACTCATTTTAGCATATCTTTCAGAGCAGACATGTTGACAATGAATTATTTGCATTTTCCTTCACCTAAGAATGTCTTTTTTCCATTTTTATTCTTAAAAGATGTTTTCACTGAAGATGGAATTCTGGGTCCTGGTACACTTTTAAAATATTGTTACACTGCTTTTTGGCCTCCATGGTGTCCAGTAATAAATCTACAGTCATTCAACTTGTTGATTCAGATTCAGATGTAATATATGTTTTTCTCTGCCTGCTTTGACGGTTGTTTGTTTGGGGTTTCAATAGTCTCTTTACGATGTGTTTATGTATAAATTTCTTGGTGTTTATCATGTTTAAGTTTTGCTGAGGTTCTCGAATCTGTAAGTTTATATCCTTTACCAAATTTGGGAAGTTTTCAGCCATTATTTCCTCAAATACATCTTATGCATATGTTTTCTTCTCTTTTTTAGAAATTCTAATGACATAAATCTTTGGTATTTTCTCATAAATAATTTTATTTTTCTATCTTTTCCTCCTCTTTTTCAGGCTAGTATTCTTTGTAATCCCTATTCTGTTACTGAGGCTATTAAGTTAATCTTTAATTTCAGTTATATATATACACACACATACACACATATTACATAGACATAGATATATTCTAAATAGTTTTAGAACTTCCCTGAGATTTTTTTTTAATGTAGTTTTATTTCTTTGCTGAAACTTTTCATTTGTTCCAAGTGTGTTCACCCTTATTTCATGGAGCATGGTTTTAACAGCATCATTAGTGATTTTGTCCAATAATGCTACCTTAGGATCCTTGTGGAGAGGGTGTGTATTGATTGACTTTCCCCTTGCATTTGGTTTTAGTTTTTCAGGTATTTTGTATGTTGAATGCTTTGAGATTGTATCCTGGAGATTTTGAATATTATGTTGAGATTCTCAGTTCTGTCTAAAGCCTTTGAAGAGTATTTGTTTCTTTGAGACAATAGGCTTGTTAGGATCAGGCCTATGTTCTGCCCTACCTCCTGTAGGCTATTGTTTCTGTGTCAGCTCTGTTTTCAAATGCTTTGCAGTACTATTCAGATGTATCATCTGCGTCTGCTACCCGGGGGCGGGGGGCAGTGTGGACACCCAGGTGGTGGTCCACCCCCACAGTTCAGTTCTCAAAATCACTTGATGTTCCGAATCAGGTCCACACATGCGCAGCTCTCAGGGATTGAGCCAGCGTGTTCATCCACAACTCCCCTGATCCCGTTCGAGGGAAGCTTTTCCCTCCCCACAGTGCCCACCCTCTCTCCCAAGGGCCCCGTTCCTGTTCTTTGCCTGGAAATCCAGGGCTTTAGTTTCACTAAAGTGCTGTGCGCGTCCCACCACTGGGTTCATCTCAGGGACCAAGTGGTTTGAGAATAGAGAAAAAAGTGTCAATGGGGATCTCCTCCACACTCTTGAGACAGTAGTCAGAGAGAAGTACTTCTGTTCCTCAGAATTTTAGATGCTCACCTGACCTCTGCTGCCATCATTGCTGCTGTCAGATTTTACCTTCAGGACTGGGCAGAGAAAGGAAAAACAGACAGTCTCCCCCTTCTCTGTGGCTGACGAGGGCTCCTCTTCCTGTTCTTCTGACCAGAAGGGCTTTTCCTGTCATTCCTTCAAGCCACATCCAAAGAGCTGTTCAGGATCCTGGTGCCTTTGCGCTCACACCAGAATGTACACAGGGAGAAAGAGGCAGAAACTCACTGCCATCTCAGCCATACTTCGAGTTTAGATTTCCTTCCCAGTCTGCCTGATGTGATTTTCTTTTCAGTCCTTGGACTCTGTTCAAGGCTTTAGTTGCATTCAGTGGAAGACACAGAACAGAGGGTGCCACCTTAGTAGGAACTGCAAGTGCTCTATGTATTTCTAACTTTTTTTTTTTTTTTTTTAGACAGCGCCTCAAGCTGTCACCCTGGGTAGAGTGTCGTGGCATTACAGCTCACAGCAACCTCCAATTCCTGGGCTCAAGCAAGTCTCCTGCCTCTGCCTCCCAAGTAGCTGGGACTACAGGCGCCCGCCACAACGCCCGGCTATTTTTGTTTGGGTTGTAGCCGTCATTGTTGGTTGGCAGGCCTAGGCTGGATTCGAACCTGCCAGCTCAGGTTTACATGGCTGGTGCCTTAGCTCGCTGAGCCACAGGCACCGAGCCTGTATTTCTAACTTTTATATAAATTATATCAGACTGCATCATTCACTTAATATCTCAGTTCATTTTATGTCATCACATAGATCCAAAACATACATATTATATTAACTGTTATAGCTATTCTTGTAAGGGGGGGCACTCGACCGGCACAAAACTTACAGAACACCAACGGCTTGTACAAAAGGTCTTTATTGGCGGGGGAAGCTGCAGAGCAGCATTAAGGAGGAGGGGAGAGAGAGAGAGAAAAACGGGAGAAGTGAGGAGAGAAGGGGGGGGGGAGGAGAAGAGACATACATGGGGGGGATAGGAGAGAGAAGAGAGAGAGAGAATGCAGAAGACAAGGGCATCTGATATAGTCTCCGTTAGGGGAGGTGTCGGGATGGTAGAACAGCCAATAAGGTGTTATTGCTCTGGTGCAAAGAGTAGAAGGGGGCGGGCCATAAGTTTGAGCTTTTCAGTGGGTAATCGGGATAGACAAAGTTGTGCAATTATCTAACAATTCTCCTACTGATAAGTATTTAATTTATTTCCAGATTTTTACTGTTACAAGTGATGTTGTAATGGAACATCATCATGAATGTTTCCCTATGTCCATGTGTGAGCGATTCTCCAGGACCTAGAAGTGTCACGGTGGATTGAAAAGATAAGCTCCATGTTATCCAGTTGCTCTCCAAAGTAGCTGTGTCAATTAACACTTCTGCTGGAAATGGTTTAGCATTCTTCTCTCCTTGTATGGGAGAAGTATTATCATGCTAATACAAAGAAATGTTAAATGCCCGAAGTGATGGATATCCCAATGGCCCTGGTTTGATTAATTCACATTTATACCTTGTATCAAAGCATCATATACACCCTGAAAGATATATGACTGTAGTGGAACCTCCATAGTAGACCACGGCCCTACATTGACCCGCTCCTTACCTTGACCTGATTTTCATAGACCCGACATGCATCACATGTACTCAATGGAAGACTGTCCTATATATAAACTGATCACCTCCGTGAATTATATTCTGACCACTTGGACTGTGACACACAATATTAATTTACCCTCTGTAACTGGACTAGTTGAGTATATTCCACAGTCAGTGGCAGGAGGTGTGGCTTGCCCCTTAGTTGAATTATTTTTTCTTTGGCAGAAGTTCTTTTTTCATCTTTTATTATTACCATGTGTTGGATTAGGCCTAACACCCTATTGTTTATCACATGCTGAAGAAAATTTTTTTCAACATGAAGGACTGGTCTGAATTGTAAGTATAGCCTACAATTACTGAAAAATTTTAACAGTTAATAAAGACATCATGGCCCAAAGGAAAGAACTCAAAGAGCTGACATTAAAGGAAAAGGTTGATCTACATTTTCTGAAAAGCAATAGCCAAAGAAAGATGTTGGAACATTTTGGTGTTAGGGAGACCACAGTTAGCAACATCCACAAACGTAAGCATGAGCACTGGGAGGAATGCGGTGAGGAAAGTAGAGACCTGCAGCAAAACAGCAGGGAAGCTGCCCTCAAGCAAGTCAGTGAAGCCGCAGGAAGCTCAAACAAATGAGGGAAGTTCACACCTGAATCTCTGGGTCAGTGATGAAAGAAGTCCCTAAAAAATTCTCACAGGAATTCAGGGTGGCAGATTTCCAAGCATCAAGTGGTTGGCCCAAGGAATTTAAACTGTGACACAAGATCTCCAGAAAGTCTTGCGTGGTGAATCCAGTGAGTTTCAGTAGAAGTTGTGGAAGAGTTCACTAGGAAGGCCCCAGGCTTCACCAGAGGCTTCAGGAATGCCTACATCTTTAACCCTGACAAGTGGAGGCTCATTTTCAAGGAGATGCCTGACAGGAGCCTCATCATGACGGTGACAAATGTCAGAGTGGAAAACATTCCAAAGAACATTTCACAGTTCTGCTTTGCGCTAGCTCACCAGAGAGAAACTAAAACTCTTGGTGACTGCTAAATCAGCAAAGCCATGTGCATTTAACAATCTGAGGCCTGAAGACCTCTCTGTCACTTGGGAGATTAAACACTTCAGACATGACCTCAAAACTCCAACCTCTTGACCACAGCATCATCAAAACATTTAAAATGCACTAACCAAGCCCAGCTCCTGTGGTCATTACTAACACACAAACCTGAGGCCCTCCTGCGGGAGCAATTTCTTCTGCTGCATCAGATTCCAAGAATGGCAAATAGAACAAAATTAATTTTCTCCTTGATAGAAAATGCTCCATGTGCTGTCCTCTGGGTCAGTTCTGCTTGAATTAAAGCTTAGCCAGAAACAATACAGAAGTGTTTCAAGGAAGCTGGATTTGTCACAACCCGAGAGCATGATGTTTTGCTCCAATCAGACAGTCCATCTCCGATAGCAAAATTCAAATAATAGATTTCAAAGGTTTTGTTGCAATGGAGGACTGGATGGCAACCTGTAATTAACCTGACCCAGAAGCAATTTTCCAAGAAATATTGACCAAAGTACAGATCAGTGTAAAAGTGCATGAAGCAGCTGATGAAGTGGAAGAAGCAAGTGGGGATGACACAGAAACTGCAGAGACTCCACAGAAGAGGATGTCAGCCATCTGACAGTGCAGTTGGAGTCACTTCCTGTGCAAAAATGCCCAGGTGTGCTGGGTGGTGTAGCCAGGGGGAGAGTGCTTTCTCCATTTAGGTCTGTAATAAGACACAGACTCATACACCGAAGTTGGTGAGTTTGAACCCAGCCGAGGCCAGCTAACCAACAATGTCAACTGCAACAACAAAAAAATAGCCAGACATTGTAGTGGGCACCTGTAGTCCTAGCTGCTCGGGAGGCTGAGGCAGGAGAACCACTTAAGCCCAAGAGTCTGAGGTTGCTATCAGCTGTGCTGCCACAGCACTGTACCAAGGGCAACAGAGTGAGACTGTCTCAAAAAAAGAAAAGACACAGACTAAGACTGACTCTTTTTTCAGAATGAATGATTAAACCATGAGAAAAGGTTGTTATAATCCCTTGAGTATATAGAGGTTCTACTGTATTCTATACCCTCAATAATTAAAAATTTAACATATTTTAGGAAGTATTGAAAGATTTTTCAAAAAACATTTTCCCTTCTGATTACTGCAAATGGGGTCTTATGATTTTGTTTTTCACTTCTCTTTAAAATTACTTTCTGATCATATAGATATAGATACATATATACTTACATGGTATACATATACATACCATGTAAGTAATGCATGCTAATACAGAAACATAGAAAACTTAGGAAAAAACAGAAAAATGAAGATTATTTTAAAAATCCAATACACCATATTAATACCAATTCTCCCCTGAGAGGAAGAGGTACCAGGTATGGTGGACAAAGCAGATTAATCCTCAATGTAATATTTTAATGTTTTATACTAAATATATATTCATGCATTTTTACAATTAAATATTAACTTTAAAATAAAACATGATCCTCTTGTTGGGGTATTCCTTTCCTTTTTATATGTTATCGTATGTTAATACATGTTATGTATTATTTTATAGATAAGAGCAGACTATGTTCCTAATTAAAAGTCTTGATTTGTTAACTAATTATGAGATAGGAATTTATTTTTAAAAACCTTGTAAACATCTTTGATGGTTGCACAAAGTTCCATCTGTCTATATAAGCTAGAACTAAACTGTTCACCCCTTATGAGCATGAGCGTTAATTTCAGTTTTTCCTCCTTGGATGAAAACATAACACTTTAAGGGAGTTCTAAGTCAACATTCTGGATTATTCCCTTGGACAAATTCCCAGAAAAGGAATTAATGAATTGAAGGGTGTAAACATCGCTAAGGCTATGTTCTGCCTTATCGTTCTTCAGAAATATAGGATCATTTCACTCAGCAGTACAGGGGAACACCTTGCCACCATTATAGAAGTGATCCATTAAACCAAAAATATCTGTACCCCTATAATACTTTGAAATTAAAAAGTGTAATTTTGGGACAGCACCTGTGGCTCAAAGGAGTAGGGCGCCGGCCCCATATGCCAGAAGTGGCGGGTTCAAACCCAGCCCTGGCCAAAAAAACTGCAAAAAAAAAAAAAAGTGTAATTTTGTATTATAACAATTCTCTAATTTATATTTCCTGTTTCTCAGAAAGGAGAAACCACTTATTGCTGCAGTAGTCACTTCACTCCTCTTAATCCTAGGAGCACGTTCTGAGCCCAGTTGTAAGTGGGGAGCCAGTGATCAACACTGGTAACAGCGCCTGCACTTAGCCCACGGGCTCCGCCATACAGGACAGCAGAAGAGACCGGGAACTCCAGTCTAGCCCAGCGGAATTAGTGCCTGCCCAAATAAAGGATGCACATTTCATTTTACAATGAAGCATTTAGATGCCTTGGGAAATGGTGTTATTAAGTGATTGAATTCAAAACGTCATATTATATGGTATATACAAAAACAACTCTTTGCCCCCAGTAAATACCCTTACAGGTTCTCTTGGAAACATTCTAATTATGGAACAAACACGTGCAAATATAGTCACATAAACCAGTTCCTAATGCTAGAAGCTAAACATTGAACAGAGACCTACTTTGCAAAGATGAAAATAATTTGTAAGTTCACTAGTGAGAATCCCATTTACAGTATCACTTCCAGTTTTTCTCTATACGTATTTTAAGTTATTGAGATAATAGCATATAGATTTTCTATTTTGTTGTTTACTTACTTTTTAATGTAAGTGTTTTAACATTATTTGCTATAATAATATATTTAATATCTGCACAATATACTATAATTTACTAGCTGCCTCCTACCTGGAGAGTCATCAGACGTCAGAGCCTGTGCTAACTTCATTCAACCTGCAACATGTCCTTATAAGGCGGATGACGTCATCCCCACGTGGCACATACCACAGCTGCATGAAGTCTGGTATCTTATCTCAGGGAGGAAAAAAAATCACGATCTAAGCCACCCTCCTTGATTACTAGCTGTGACTTTCACAGACACTGAAAAACAGTCCAAATAGTTTCTGTTTTAAAACTTGGGTTACCTTGTTTTAACTGAGTTGGTGCTATTTCCATGGCAACAGATGCAGCAGCAGACAGTGGGAATTGGCTTTGGTGAACGCCAGAAACAATTCTGCCTGAGCCGCACCTGCCTGGCTCGAGGCAGACTCACGGCTGTGGTTTCTAGATTGCTGACTTTGGAAAGAAAAAAGAAGAATTCTGCCAGATTTGACACCTAACTCTCCAGCTAAACCTTGCCAGTCAGTTTAAATAATTTAGGCAAAATTAGATTTTCTTTTAACCCAAAGTTTGCACTGTCTTGTAGTCTCCATCACTTTTCAGACAATTGCTAAATGTTCTACTTCATTCATACGAAAAAGCTTACTTTTGCCACAAAGTAATCATTGTTGTTGTGGAATGGCTGCTCTGTGCATAGCAGTGCAGGGTAAGAATTTTACAATTAGAGTCTCACTCCTTAAGAAATTAGCACATAAAAGTTCACACACAAATGGTTTAAAGTTTTACTGTAGAAATTAGATAAAATAAAGCACAGTTGGCAAATTTTGTCCCATGGGTTAAATCTAGCCTGCCACCTGCTTCTGTAAATAAAGTTTTAGTGGAACACAGCCACGTTTATTCATTTACATATTGTCTACAGCAGCTTCCATGCTACAATGGCTGAGTCGAATAGGTGCAGCAAGGACCATATGGCCTGCGAAGCCTAAAATATTTACTATTGGACCTTCAAAAAATAGGGCGCTGGACCCTGATCTCATGAGGGGCACAAATGAGCAGGTGGACTTATCACTGTAATTCGCCCTTTGTGCCCCTCAGTTATTTATGCAACATAAATATCAACAGTAAAAAGTTGTTGTAACTGCAGGGAGGATAACTAAATCAAGAAAATGTTTAGATAACAAATGGAACTGCTGTTATTTCTTCCTTCCTCTCTTGACTTGTGTCACTCTGGAGTTGGTAATGAGGAAAAAGAAAAGGAAGCAGAAGCCAAGGTGGGGAAAACAAAAGGCAGGATTCAGAAATGTGGGTGGCAGCTCAGAAGTGAAGGAATAAGTGAAAACTAACAAGGAAGTTGCCAGAATCCTCTCCCCCTGACTTCCAGCCCCCAGACCCTGCCCAGCACTGATTTCGATATTGAGCCATGTGCAAGGAAGAAAAGGTCATGCAGCCAGCAGAGGGCGCAGCTCAGCCACTGGGGCTCTGCAGGGCAGCCCAGCCCCTGGTTCTGGGCAGAGTCCACAGACGGCTCAGTGTGCCCTGGAGGGAAAGGGCATCTTCCTGGTCTCACCTAGCTCAGCTATCTCAAGGAGCTCTGATGACCAGACCCATATGCCATGAGTGCTCACCTCTGGGTCACTGTAGGTCACCTCTGGGAAGAGACCATCCAGTGACACCCAATGAACGTGAAGTGAAGCAAATTGATAACAAAGACGGGAAATCCTTCCTTCCTTTTCCCCACATCTTTTAACATTTTTCAACCGTGTTTTCAGATTTATCCATTTATTTTATCCTCAGAACTGGCCTTTCAGATGTGCAATTTATCTAAATCCACACTTCATAGATAAGAAATACAAGGCACTGGGAGATAAAGGCCGTTTCTTGAGGCCACACGAGGCCTGACAATGCTCAGAGCCGGACAGACGGTGGGACCTAACCCATCCGGCTTAGATTTCAGACTCTAACGCACACTCTGTCTATCTCCTTCAGCAAATTCCTTCATCCCTTTTTGCCTCTTTTCTTCTCTTTTGTATAATGCAGAGGACATCTAACAGGCACCTAACAAGTAGTTTTTCCCTATAATGTGTACCTCAGGGAGAATAAAAGCCAGAATATGATTTTTGTTAACTTGCTGGGGGCATTTACAGCAGAGGTGCGTAGGGTAAAAGCAGCACCCTGCCCTGACTCCATCCTCACGAATGGCAGACAACAGGCCTCAGCATTTGAGAACGCAGGGCACCTGCTGTGCCAACCTCGGGACCCTTTCCAAAATAGCAACTCTAAATGATGAGACTGCTTAGCTGGAGCTTTTAGCCTGACTTTTGGATATTTCACCGTCACCAGAAACTTGAGTGAGATGACTTTTGGGTTTAGTGAATAAAGTGACAACTTCATCCCAAAGTCACTAAGGTGTTAGGAAGTCAAGGCTATTTGTGCTCACGGGCTATTGACCCTCGTGTCCCTCAGCCATGTGCCCTCGTTCGGGGAAGCAGCAATCCTGAAAGTCCCATCATGAAGACCAGGCAGAGTCTCCCAGGAACACACACCCGCCGTGGCCCAGGGCCGCAGGCGGCGCACAGACAGCTAAGCAAACTGTCAGACTCCATGTCAGCCTCCGCAGGGTCGCGCCTCTGCGTCCTGTCTGCCAGGGTGAGATTTTCTCTTCCTCAGCCTATTCCTCTGGCATTCATCTGTCCTGTTAACACATCATAAATTGTTCGTAACACATGGCTCCAGAATAGCACCAGAGTAATGAGAATAAATAGATCCCGATAGACATACTGCAACCCACGAGAAGAAACCGGTAAACAGCTTATGAATATTTCGGAGGTTTGACTTGCTCCTCCCCTCACAAGGCTTTGGGGAAATGTCACCATAAATGTTCACGGGAGAGGTCTGATATCCGAGGACCAGGGAGAAGCAGTGACTTGACAGGGTTGGGAGTGGGGCCGACCCAGGTGACTGGCTGTGAGTTCTTAAAAAGTTTTCCTAAAGTCTGGGTTTTAATTAGATTAAGTAGCTCAAAGGTATCACTTGGGTTTGAAATTCTGATTCTGAAGAAAATAGAGGCTTTCCCGATGTGGTGTCAGCCCTCCTGGCCTCACCTGTCTCAGAACCTCAGGCCACTTGTCCCTTCCCTGGCCAGCACGGTAGTGACCAGAACATCTGCCTCAGCCTCTGCCTCGTGTGGACATGCAGACAGTGCTTTGCCTCGGGCCCGCAGTACCCACCTCCCCCCTCTCATCCTGGGTGTCCCCTTTTGACACTGAGGCATGAACTCCCAGGGGGCACAATCTGAAAGTTCAAGGGCATTCGTGCCCTGCAGGTCAAATGTTTGGCCAGTGGGCACGAATCCCATTTGAAAGAAATCCTTTTCCCTTACTCAAGACCAGATCATCTTTTTATTTAGCATTAAAGAAGATGTACCCATGAGTTAGAGCAATCAGTTACACTTAGCAACTGGTGCCAACTTACAGTTCTGCCTCCTTCCCTGCCTCATCCCCTTGTCCCTGAGATTTTATTTCCTAAAAGGAGGTAGCACAGGAGCTTTACCTTAGGCTTTGCTTTCTGGGGAAACTGAGCTAAGATATCCACAGATCAAATTAGACAAAGTGAAATGTCGTGGCCATTAGAAACATCCAAAATACCAAACTTGGTTTGTGACTGCTTTTAGATTCGATTCGTGGGTGTTGATTTTTGTATATCCGTCTATGTATCTAGAGAAAGAGATAGTCCTTTTCAAAACTGTTCTTCGAGTTAAGCAAAGGACAGGTTAGACATGGACTTCCTACCACCGGGACATGGAAGTAGGAGGTAACCAGCCCTGGCTCCCTCCTGGCGGCCTTGCCTGGCTGGAGCACGACAGGCGTCAGCGCTCACCACTGGCTCCCTGAGCTTGGCAGTCCTCACGATCACCGTTCATTGACCACATATCTGTCTAGGAGTTTGATACTGGTTCTTTTCTGAAAGTAATTCATGGGGAAATTCTTATGCATTTCTACATCATGAGAGAAAATACAAGTTCCAAGGACAGAAAACTGAATAACAGAGTCTGAATAAAATAGTTTCTCCACAGTACTTTGCGGGTTATTCTCCTGGCCTTTGGAGATGCTCTTCAAATCTTCATGAAGTCACGTCGGGATGCTCTGGCGCTGTGATTGCCATCTGCGCGGCGTGTCTCCCCGGCCCCCTCCTCCTTCTGGTTACAAACTTCCCTCCCTGTGCAGAGTTATGACCCCAGATAGACCAATCTAGCACCTTTACCCACCCCTCAAGCCAGCAGCCAGTCTGGGTGGGCAGGGAGGGGGACCTGGCCCACTCTTGGTCACCCACAGGCTCTCACTGTTGTGATTTTTCCCTAATGAGGGAAACACCAATGTGGAAGACACTCTTTTCTTTTGATAGAAGCTACAGAGAAGGGACCACAGAGTTTCCAGCAGCACTGATCGTGGCCACATGGAGAAATTTGTCTGCTGTAGAAGAGAATGAAGCCAAGATAGCAAGAAAAACAAAGGTAAAAGATGAACAGAGACATACGGAGTCTTGGTGTCAGTCACCAGCTCTAGCCTTGGGCTTCATATATTCCTGTAGCTCACTTTTATTCTCTGAGAAAGCCCATTTTGCAAGCTGGCTGGAATTGGGTTTCTGTCCTTTGCAGTCAACAGAATTCTGGTTAATATAGATACATATAAATAGCAAAACCTATGGGCTACTTCAATAGGCCTTGCTAGGTACTTCTCTGTGCGAAAGGGTGAATTGGAGGTGGAGATACCGTAGGGACTTCTAGTTACCTTGCACACGAGGTAGTTAACCTAGATTGACAGATCACCTTTGGACCTGATCCAGCCATCACTTCTCTTTTAACGTCATAGAAAATTTTATTTAGATGTCAGCACAAAGCAGAATAAGAAGCCATAGCTTAAAATGACAAAGAAACATCAACCGAGCCAGTTGTCTCTGCTTGCTGCTGTTAGATTTCATTCATGCACATACTAGATGGAGGAAAAAACCAAAGTGCTCAGATTCTGTTCTGTTTGATTCAAACACGTTGTCAGGCTTACTCTTTGGATGGAGGCTTTTCAGCAACAATCTTCACGATCATTGATTTTCTTGTTTGAGAGGCACAGATAGTTGAGTACTTATGCCACATGGAACTCCTAGTTGCATTTAGTAATTACATGGGAAGCTGTAGTGTGGAAAATAGTTACCGAAATAACACATTGTTTCTGATCAAGATGAAAGGAAAGTATAGTTGGGGCTCCAGCGGGGACAGCTGTCTGCTGTGAGGACAGGCCCTGCTCACTCACCTGGGCAGCTCCAGCACCCCTGGCCTCGGATGTGAAATAGCCCAAGACCTTCCAAGGGGCTGACTCTTGTCCTTAGGTCATGTCTTTCTCCAAAACAAATTATTTGGGCTCCTTTCTTACTTGAAAAGGACTGTTTCAAAGATCAATTCTCAGGCACCTGTCATTCTAGCTTCTGAAATATTTTCTTCAAAGACGTAGGCATTTCAGGATGGGACCTCTCACTTCTCATCCTGATGTCTCACTACCCAGCTCTGGCCGGGCTGCCAACCGTGCTCTTTGGATCCCTGTGAGAGGCCATTTAATCCAATAAACAGCAGGAAATAAAAATCCTTTGCATTTATATAACATTATCTTCTTCCCAAAGCGCCTCCATTGTAAACTTGACTTCCTCCTATTAGGTTTATAAGGCAGGATTATTATCACCATTTGATGAGACAAAAGCCTCTGGACCATGCAGAGCTCCAGGGTGAGTCAGGACTGGTCCCACCTCACACAGACAGTCTGACCTCCCTTACCTTAATCCACCCCTGGATAAAGGTGTTAACTGTATTAGTCAAAGTATGGGTCTGTGAGCTCCTTCCCTCCTGCAATCACCAGACAATTCCAAGTTGACTGTGGGTCAATTCTCACATTTTTCCAAGAAGAAAATGTATAATGGCTCGGTACCTGTGGCTCAACACCAGCCACGTACACCTGAGCTGGCGGGTTCCAATCCAGTCCGGCCCACCAAACAACAATGACGGCTGCAACCAAAAAATAGCCAGGCGTTGTGGGGACACCTGTAGTCCCAGCTACTTGGGAGGCTAAGACAAGAGACTTGCTTGAGCCCAGGAATTGGAGTGCTGTGATGTCACAGCACTCTCTCCAGGGTGACAGCTCTGTCTCAAAAAATAAATAAATAAAAAATAAAGAAAATGTATAATGAATGCTATATGGTTCTAGTCTACCGAAGCTTTAGGATTCCTAGCATAGGTGTGTTAATTCCACACCAATTAAAGTGCCAACAAAGACTTTTAGAAATTCCTCAAAAGATGATTCAGAAATAGACAAAAGGAATATAGACCTGGCAGTGGATGGTCGTTGACATAAGAAATTCTCTTCAGTCATTAAAAGAACACCAGTGAACAATTGCAAAAAAATCAGCAGAAAAGGTCACATAAAATATTTCAATGTTTAAGGTCATTAGAGGTGAAATCCACCAAGGGGAGCTAAGGCAGTGAAGGAAAGGAAGGCTGGCATCCAAGGAGAGGAAGGAGAAGGCCTCGGCAGGGTCCTGATGTGTCCTTGTGACTCTGTACAACGTGAAGCATCACCACACGTTAGAGCAGCGGAGAGGTGGTGCTCAGAGACGTGTGACTGCTGGGATGAGGCCTGTGCCCACTGTGGGTCTGTGGCGTGTCCACAGTGGGTCTGTGGTGTGTCCAGTGTGGGTCCACGGCATGTTCACAGTGGGTCCCCGGCATGTCCTCTGTGGGTCTGCAGCATGTCTGGTGTAAGTCTGCAGCATGTCCATAGTGGGCCCACAGCATGCCCACAGTGGGTCTGCAGCATGTCCAGTGTGGGTCCGCGGCATGTCCAGTGTGGGTCCACGGCGTGTCCACAGTGGGTCAGCGGTGTGTTCAGTGTAGGTCCATAGCATGTCCACAGTGGGTCTGCGGTGTGTCCAGTGTGGGTCCGCAGCATGTCCACAGTGAGCCCGCAGCCTGTTCAGTGAGGGTCCGCGGCGTGTCCACTGTGGGTCTGCAGCGTGTCCAGTGTGGGTCCATGGTGTGTTCACAGTGAGTCTGCAGCGTGTCCACAGTGGGTCCGCAGCATGTCCACAGTGAGTCCGCGGCATGTCTAGTGTGGGTCCACGGCATGTCCACAGTGGGTCTGCTGTGTGTCCAGTGTGGGTCCGTGGCGTGTCCAGTGTGGGTCTGCAGCATGTCCACTCTGGGTCTGCGATGTGTCCATCACTCGAGGTCAGTGGGCCAGGGGAGCTGGGTCAAACTGAAGCTGATTTGTTAGACTCTGGGTCAGTCACAGGGAGCAACCTGCTCAGCCTTCTGTGACTTTCTAGGTGATTATTGTTCTGGGTGTGTACTGAACATTCTGAGAAGTACTTAGTAACTTCCTCACCTCAGAGAAAAGAGAAGAGGGCCTCTGAGTAATTTTGGGAAGAAAATGGAAAAACAGGTTTCTGAGCACAGAAAACAATTAAAAATTTAAGAGTGAGAGAGAGATAGAGAGGGAGGGAGGGAGAAAGGAACTGCCTCTATCTTCTTTCTGGTTTTGGTCTCTATGGTATAGTTAGACATTCACGGCCAGTGTTTCTTGTCAACCCACACTGAAGATGAGCCAGGACCATGCCTGGCTGTAGCATGTGGGCACCCACAGTGTGACTTATGGAGTGGCCAGCTCCAGACCCTGAAGCAGTTCTTTCCCAGCTTACAGGGCATATTAAACAGAGATTGCCTCAGGTTCCTCTATTTAAATGCAAATAACTCTGGAAAAGGCAATACATTATGAGAACCATTAAGCATCAGTGTGATTAGCTGATCAGATACACTTTCCATTAGGTTCCTGAGTGAGATTGGTTCAAGATTTACCAATAGTTTGTGATCGTGGGTAAGTCCATATATTTTCCTCAGTGTGCCTCAGTTTCCTCTGTTACACGGACACTGTGGTTTACCCATTTGCCTCCCAGAATACTTAAGACATAACATAAATCACTAAGCAACATTGACATTATCAAGTCATCAGCTAGAACCAGCTAGAACCCTGAGGAACAAATGTGGGAAAAGGCAAGAACCACACTACATCCTTAGGACCAGTCTTGCACACATACATACTTTCATAACAGATGTACACTGGTAGTTCAAAGAAAGAACATTGAATTTAGGATCAGAAGATCTGGCTTTCAAAACTCTTAAATAGGAAAACAGATGGATTATGAGAAGGAATTTAAAAGTATTCAAATGTCCAAAAATACTTGGAAAAAAAGATTCAATCTCACTCTTAATATAAGAAAGGCAAAATAAAACAGCAAGATTCCATTTACATCCACAAACTGAAACAATGTGTTTAAATAAATAATACACACACTGTAGAAAAAGATGCTGCTGGTGGAAGTGCAAATTGGACTATTTAGCAACATGGGTCAAAGACCTTAAATTGTGTGACCCAGAAATCCCAATTCTGTGAGCTATCTTAATAAAATAATAAGAATATATATGAACATTTAGTTAAAAGATTTCTTATCACACTACTGCTTGTAATAACAATTACAAAGACAATAGAAATTGTCCAAATGTCCAACAAAAGGATTGGCCATAAATCATAATAAAAACCTGCAATTATATGCCATTCCTATTTTAAAGTTCTGTAGAAAGTATGTTTATTAACATTGAAAAAGGTACATAAAAACTTCCTAAGTGAAAAAAAAAAATTGTTAACAGTGTATGCAGGGAGAACAACATCAGCCAGACGGCCAACTAGAAGACCCTCGCCTTCATCCCCCCAACAAAGACAGACAAAGAAATAAATAAACAATTGTATTTTGGTGAAAATAGCTTCAGGAGAGTGCCAAAGTACACCAAAGGAGCAGCAGAGATCCTCTAGGACATAGAAACCCAGGACAGCTGCATAAATAAGGGAAGGAAACACTACACTCTATACTCAGGACCTCATGGAAAAGGAACGCGAAAGGAGCCCAGCAGCCCCCATCACCCTGCAGTCACCTGCAGTCTTCACCACTGGGGTCTCCTGCAGTCTTCTCATGTGCTACGCCCAGATGAGGGAGCTTCCTGGAGTCCACCCCAGAGAAGGAGCCAACACTGTGGTCCACTCCCCGTGGCCCATATGGCTACTGCACTGACCACCTGGGACTCAGAGTCACTGCTAGAGTATGTTCTTCTTGAGAGTAAGTAGCTGTTGCACACTTCCCTCCCTTAGGCTTTGTCACCACTGCCCCACCCCTGCCTTGGGGCTCGCTATACATGAGGCAAGCAGAACAGCTGTGGCCTACTCCTTCCAGCTATTGCTGCACCCCACCCTCTAGACATTTGTGCTGAAATAGTGCTCACCTCCCAAGAAAACAATCACACACCACACAGTGCTACAGCTGAAGAAGTACCCTACTACATGGGCTTATTGGTGCTTTGGCTGAGCCCAGAAGACACACATCCCAGGGCTAAGACAATGCAGTACCCCCTGTCCCAAAGAAATAGCATTAACTGAACTGGAATACCTCATGTTTCAGGCCAACCACCTGCAGTACCTTGCTTCCCTGGACCTGGAGTAGGCTCCCAGAGTATAAGCTGCTGAGGCATGCTACCTCCCACTGAGTAAGGTCATTGCCACACTGCTTCCTGCCCCCCCCCCCCCCGCAGGACCAAAGATACAGCTACACTACACCATTCCTTACAACTACTGCACTTGACTTCACAGAGCCTAGGATACTGCTGCATCCCACCATCCCAGGGCTCAGAATTACTACTATATGGTGCCTCGTGCTCCAGGGGTAGAGTTGATTCTGTGCCCTATTGGCTCCGCTTCCCAAATTGCACCTGTATCCTTGGAACCCAAACCTCTGGAGAACCTACTTTTCCCCAGAGATAAGCCAGAGTTGTGACCCATCATCACAGCTATAATTCATCCCCCCAAATCCAAGTGGCTGGAATATGTCTCAGAGTCACAGACTCTAGCTTTGTGAGCAATCTACATCTACTTATACCTGGGAGAGTGAACTTCTACCCAAAGGTACCAGGCATCAAAGTAGACTGGTGAAACTCTGAGCCCAGTACTGCATTTTTACATCTGCCCAGTGAGACGGGGAGTGTTCCTTCAAAATATGCCCAAGGGTGTGAACCCCACCGTCACTGTTCCTGCTGCTGCCGGTGCCTCGGGGTACCACCTCTCCCTCAACTGATTATCCTCTCCTTACTCCCGAGCCAGGAAGTCAGCACAGATCAGCAACAGTCTGTGCCCTGTCTACCACCTTCGAGAAAAGGGCCAAGAATCTGGACTCCGTGGGAGACAGTCTTCCAGGCCTCAGGGTGAGGGTAAAGGGTATGCCTGAGGAACTGTATTAAAGAGTGGTGGCATTAGGAAAGTTGAGAACCACTGTTTTAGACTAAGTATGTCCTTAAAGCTAAAATGGATCTCTTGTAGGTAGCATCATGAGATTATGAAAGAGAACTTTCCAGACATGCCAAGAGATTCTGAAATTCAGATAGCAGACAGTTTCAGAACCCCAACATGACTCAACCCGAATAATACATCCCCCAGGCACATCATAATTAACTTCACTAAAGTTAATATGAAGGAGAAAATTTGGAAAGCAGCCAGACGGAAGAAAACCATAACCTATAAGGGGAAGAATATTAGAATAACTGCAGATCTCTCTGATCAAACCTTTCAAGCTAGAAAAGGAAGGTCATCGACTTTTAATCTCCTAAAACAAAATAACTTCCAACCCAGGATCCTGTATACAGCTAAACTGAGTTTCATTTATGATGGAGAAATTAAATACTTTAATGACATCCACATGTTGAAGAAATTTGCCATAACCAAACCACCTCTCCAGGATATTCTCAGACATATCCTCCATAATGACTAGTGTAATCCTCCACCACAAAAATAAACTCACTCAGAAACCTTTGATCAAATTCCAACCTCCACAGTGGTGAAAGGATTAAAAATGTCCACTGCACTTTCAAAAAACTTATTAATATTCTCAATTAATGTGAATGGTTTAAATGTCCTCTAAAGAGGCACAGGCTGGCTGACTGGATACAAAATCTCAGGCCAGGTATCTGCTGAATACAAGATTCTCACCTTACCTTAAAAGATAAACATAGACTCAGGGTGCAAGGATGGTCATCTATATTCCAGGCAAATGGAAAGCAGAAAAAAGCAGGTGTTGCAATCTTATTAGCAGATACAAGAGGCTTTAAACCAACCAAAGTAAGGAAGGATAAGGAAAAACACTTCATATTTGTTAAAGGTAATACTCAATATGAAGAGATTTCAATTATTAATATTTATGCACCCAACCAGAATGCACCTCAATTTATAAGAAAATCTCTAACAGACATGAGCAACTTGATTTCCTCCATCTCCATAGTAGTTGGAGATTTTAATACTCCTTTAGCAGTGTTGGATAGATCCTGAAAAAAGAAGCTAAGCAAAGAAATTTTAGATTTAAACTTAACCATTCAACATCTGGATTTAACAGACATCTACAGAACATTTCATCCTAATAAAATTGAATACACATTCTTCTCATATAACGCTGCCAAAGGACTGTTAAAATCTCCAACTACTATGGAGCTAGAGGAAATCAAGTTGCTCATGTCTATTAGACTCTAATAGACTATTAGAGTTTGCTTATAAACTGAGGTGCATAAATATTAATAATTGAAATCTCATCATATTGAGTATTGCTCTTAACAAATATGAAGTGACCATCCTTATCGTTCTTTACTTTTGTTGCTTTAAAGCCTATTGTATCTGTGAATAAAATTGCAACACCTACTTTTTTCTACTTTCCATTTGCCTGGAATATAGATGACCTTCGTTCACCCTGAGTCTTTATTTATCTTTTAAGGTAAGATGAGATTCTTGTATGCAGCAGATATCTGGCCTGAGTTTTTGTATTCACTCAACCAGCCTGTGCCTCCTTAGAGGACAATTTAAGCCTTCACATTAATTGAGAATATTGATAAGCCTGGTAGAATTTTGGCTATTGAGTTTTTTGAAAGACCAGTGAACATTTTTAATTCTTTCACCACTGTGGAAGTTGTAATTTGATCAAAAGTTTCTGAGTGAGTTTACTTTGTGGTGGAGGATTGTGCTGGTCATTATGGAGGATAGGTCTGAGAATATCCTGGAGAGCTGATTAGTTATGGCAAATTTCTTCAACATGTGAATGTCATTAAAGTTTTTAATTTCTCCATCATAAATGAAACTAAGTTCATTAGCTGGATACAGGATCCTAGGTTGAAAGTTATTTTGTTTTAGGAGATTAATAGTTGATGACCACACTCTTCTATCTTGAAAGGTTTCAGCAGAGAGATCTGCACTCATTCTAATATTCTTCCCCTTGTAGGTTATGGTTTTCTTATGTCTGGTTGCTTTTAGAATTTTCTCCTTCATATTAACTTTAGTGAAGCTAATTATGATGTGCCTGGGGCATGTCTTATTTGGGTTGAGTCATGCTGGGGTTCTGAAACTGTCTGCTATCTGAATTTCAGAATCTCCTGGCATGTCTGGAAAGTTCTCTTTCATAATCTCATGAAGAAGAGCCTCTGTGCCTTGCAAAGCTACTTTGTCACCTTCAGGGATCCCTATAAGGCAAATATTCGTTTTCTTCTAATTATCCCAGAACTCTCTGAGAGAATGATCTGTTTTTGCCCTCCATTTCTCTTACCTTTTGAAAGATTGGGAGCGGGATCATGCTATTGTTGCTGCATCCTTGTAGGAAGCGACCCTGTGTAGCTCCTCCTGGGACTGCCTCAGACACAGAGTTCTGGCTGTGGGAGCAGCTCCAGAATGTGGCACCCCCAGTTCCAGCAACAGGGCAAGTGATGGTGCACATGGTTCTGGGAGTGCCTGGCGCCCGGTGTCTTTAGCAAGGAGATCCCCATCTCCAGCAGTCTGTGGCCGCGAGGAGGGCTCCGTGCAGAGTTGGGGAGGGCTCCAGAGGGAGGTCCTGAGTTGTGCGTCTTCCGGAGTCCCTGGCCAGACGGGCAGGGCCATTGTGGAGGCAGGGAGGGTACTTGTGGGAGGATGCAGGTTGCGCAGCTCCCAGAGTTCCTGGTCTGGGCCAACAGAGGCCTAGCGGGCATGGGGCGCAGGGCTCTGCAGTTGCCAGCAGAGACCCTGGCTGGTGAGAGTGTCTGGAGGCTCAGCAGGTGCTGGACCATCCAGTCGCTGGCAAAGATCCTGGCTGGGGCGGGCGTGCGGAGACTCTGAAGGCACGGGAAGTGGAGCCGCATGATTGCAGGTGGAGTTCCTGGCTGGGGAGGCCATGCAGAGGTCCGGTGGGCATGGCGTGGGGCCACACAGTCACTGGTGGAGTCTCTGGCTGGGGAGGCTATGTTGGAGGCCTGGTGGGCACAAACACAGGGCCATGTAGTGCACGGCAGAGTCCCTGGCTGGGGTTGATGAGGGGTGGGAGGCTAGGTGTGGTCTCCAGAGTCTCATGTCAAAGGGGCCCCTGGTCTGGCAGACAAGGTGGGGTGTTGCTCAAGAACCTGTTCTCTCAGTCTCAGTAGGGTTCAGGCTTCTGGTTCGTCAGGTAAGGAGGGGAAGGGTGTACTGTAAGTTCAGAGGAGCAGGGAAAACTTTAGTTCAGTTTTTCTGCCTAGCAAGAGAGTGTTCAGAGTCACAGCAGGGTCCCTCTGAGGATGCAGTCCCCACTTCCCACAGCTCTCTCCCTTCGGGTGGGACAGGAGGTCCATAGATCACTGCTTGTCTGTAGAAAACCCGCAGGAGCAAACGAAGAGAAAAAGAAAAGAAACAGAAAAACCACTGCTTTTAGGGGGGAGGGTATGGACACTTTTCCTTTCAGATGAATTTTGTACCTGAAGCCTGCTTTCTTGGAGTCGCAGCTTTCCTCAGCAGAGGTGACCTGCAGTTATCACTTCTTTCTCTCGGCTGGGCTCCCAGTCTTCAGCTTAATTGGGCAGTTTCTGAATGTTATCTTTCCTTTTGGACAGGAGCCTCTTTCGGACGCAGCTTCCAAGTGGCCATCTTGCCCCTCCCTATGGAAATTTGTTTTCTTAAAATGGATGTGACTATTATAACAAAGAGACTCAATTACAACTGTTAAGCAACATAACTATTTTCCCCCCAAAATGAATATATATGCATATAATATTATATAGAAATATAGACCAACAGCCCATCAGGAGTAATCTAGCTCTCTGGAACCAGCGGAACTCCTTTCTGCAACAAACCATTCAATGTTCAAATTACTAGTACCCACAATTAGTTTTTGTAGTGTAAGAAAACTTTATTATAAAATAAAAACTATTAGTAATTTGTTTACTTTTATTGTATAGTATAATATAAAATTAGAAAAAATTTCAAATAAAGGAACCAAATTACATTAGAATAATAAATTATTGTGTTCCAAATAAGGCGATGCAATTTAGCAAGTATTTTCCTAAGGAAAAAATAATACTATAAGGTTTTATGCAAGATAATATTACTATAATGCTTTAAGTATATCTTACGTGGCAAAATGAAAAAGTTGTAAAACAAATGAGTAGAAGAGTTAAATTCTAGTCTTTTAAACAAAATAGTAATTTAGTCATATAATTGTTTATATTCCATAATTATTATTTAAAAGTTACTAAGCATTAAATAAATCTATTATCTCTGCATTTGAAATCTTGCTTCTGTTTACAAAAAAATTAGAGTATATTCTAAAAAGAGTGAACTGCACAGTTAAATATTGACTTTGTACATTATAGTTGTACTCTCGAGGGTCACAGGACATTTTTTTCCATAGCAGAAGTTTTTTCCTATAATGTACTTAATGTAGGCAATAATTCCTTCCATGTTGATATCCAGAGAACCACGTATAGAAACTTACCCAGGGCAATTGCTGCAATAAAGTGTAAGAAAGCAAAATGAGAAAAGATCAAGGAAATAAACGGCAACCCACTCAGAATCTGAAAACTGACTATATCACTATAGTATAAAGTGTTAGAATGTGGAAAAAAATAATTTAAAATTACAATCTATTTTACAATTTATTTTATGACAATACTATTTCAGTATTCAAAAAGAAAAATCTTACCCAGGCATGATTTTCATTTTCACTGTATGGAAATCAGTTTTGGGGGGGTTTAGTTTTTTTTTTTTTGAGAGTGTTTCCCTCTGTTCGCCCAGGCTAGAGTTCAATGCCATCATCATAGCTCATTGCAGCCTCAAACTAATGTTCTCAAGAAATCGTCCTGCCTCAGCCTCCCAAGTGCCTGGAATGTGCTACTGTGCCTGACTAATTTTTCTATTTTTTTTCTAGAGATGTGATCTCACTCTTGTTCTAGCTCATCTAGAACTACAAGCTGCAAGTGATCTTGGCCTCCCAAAGTGCTAGGATTACAAGTGTGAGCCACTGTACCTGACCTGAAAATCTCTATTTTAAGGGAAGTGCATCACCAAACACACCTAGAGCTATTCAAGGGACATGGCACCTTACACGCTACCAGAAAGGTGATCAAAACACACCTGTTCTTTGAGAGTTCCCAATGACACATATCTGTTTTTTGTAAGATCACTGTCTCCTACCTAGGTTTTGAGGATGAATCTTTATTGAGTATCTTTTTGATAGTGGTAGGTATTGTTCTCATATCAAATATGACTAATATCAGATATTACAGCAAAGACATGTGGGCTCTTCTCTCAAAGGGGTTAAATCAGTAAGAACATAGTGGAATTAAACAGATATTTGCAATTGCATGTGGTAAGTTCTTTAGAGTGGGTGCTATGGAAACAGATACGTGGATTTGTGTGACGTGTGAGTGGGCGGAGGAGCTGAGCAAATACTTCCTGGTGTGGATGACTTCTGAGAAGAGATAGGAGGGAGGAGGAAGTGGGTCGCAGCACGCAAAGCAGTGTATGTGAACACGTGGGAGCGAGAGAGAAGACAACGGGAGTCACACCGGGGCAGTGGCAAGAGGAGGATGTTAGAGAGTGACAGTCGGGAACACAACACTGAGGCTGCAAAAAAATGTATACACATTTTAAGAAAGGAAACAGAACTTACTAAAATTGTAGTACTCAAGATACGTTAGACTTCTGCAATTTATAAGAGGTGCTCAACATGACTTTTATTCCTCATTTGTTATTGGTATATATTGGTATTACAATTTTAAAACTTTTTAACTTTCTTAAAACATGTATTCAATTTTTGGCACCCTCTGTATTGCTAAGCTCAACAGCTTGGAGTTTATCTTGAAGAAAATGAGATATAGTGGAATTATTTTAAATAAGAAAATAAGATAATTTTAAAGAGATTATGAAGACAGAGATAGGAGGCAAGACTAAAAGGTAGGGATGGAGGTGGAGGACAAAGGGAGAAATGCTTAGTTTTACTGGTTTCCCAGGATGAATTAAGATATAGTTCTAAATCTGAGCCAAGGTTTCCAATGGAAAGTTATATGTGTCATGGAAGTGGATGAGAGGTACTCAGAGGAAAAGTAAGACGGTAAGATATCATTAGATTCCTAAAAAGAGAAAAATAAATATTATTAGGTTAAGATTATATGAAGGTTTTTTTTCTCAAAAGTTGGTCATTAATATTTAAGATATCAGGAAGAGTATAGCCTTGAGTAGTGATGGCAGATTCAGGGCAGCACGTGGGTGGAGGCAGAAGGGAGGCTGGGTGAACAAAACTGATGTTTTAAGTTACTGCATATGTGGGTTGGCTTGGTGGACATTAACCTTATCTGGAATAATGGTCTAATATATTTCATTTTCACAGCTAGTCTAAGACATTTGCTTCTGAATATTATATTCAATTATTTATTCATCAAGCATTATGAGATGCTTATCCTAAAAGTGGTTCAAAGAATATTCAGTGAAGAAGTTCAATACCTAGGGAAGTTGATTTTAGGAGTAGCATGGTTGCCCTGGCAGCACATGCATTCTAGATTGGATTAAAGCTCCTTAACTTTTGGTTTGCATTTTTATTTCTGTCAACATAGCTCAGTTGACAGCAAAAGTGATCCTACTGAGGGAAATAATGTGGGATTGGAAAGCAGGGTTTAAAATGAAAGTAATGGGCAACTGTACCTAATGTTCTTCATTCTCTTCTGAGAATCTCTAAACTCATGTTCAAAGCCAAGTCAATTTCCACTTCTCTAAATCACCATTTGAAAAACATTTTTTTCTCTATAGATAAAAGTGGAGAAAGAAAATCATGCTTCTTATTTATCCAAACATATGTCATTGCATCATGAGAAGTAGTATATAACTGGTGGGTGCCTGTAGTTCCAGCTACTTGGGAGGCTGAGGCAAGAGACTAACCTAAGCCCAAGAGCTGGAAGTTGCGGTGAGCTGTGACACCATGGCACTCTACCAAGGGCGACAGAATGAGACTCTGTTTCTAAAAAAAAAACAAAAAACCAGAGAAGTAGTATAGAATAAGTGAAAGATTTAGAAGTAGAAAGCCAAAATTAGATAGTACTTTGGCCTTACTAGTGATTAAACCAGTGATATGAAAATGCAGTCACTCCATTCAATAGCCCACCTAAGGCTTCCCTCATTCACAGTTTGTTTTTGACCTGCTGAATATCCCCATCTATACAGGGTATACTCTAATTTTCTCAGATGAATAAAAGCTGAATGGCAGCCACATGTGGTCGTACAAATGTCTCCCAAAAGTACATATTGAAAATGCTATATTAAGTTACCTATAAAATACTTAGTGCCATTTTCTTGCACATTGACCTTTTCAAATAATTGCTCCTTTCTGAGTCAAAATTACCATATTTAAGTTAGGAAAGATAGGAAAAGATGAAGGATTTACTGGAAAAAATTTTCTAATTAGAGAGTTTAATGAACACATAAGTATATGCATATATACATATGCAAATTAAATAAAAGTTGATGTATAGCAGCAAATTTCAAATGCAAGTGATGCATATATTTATAAAATTACATAAATTTAATTATACTGTATATTATATTACAACATTTATTTAATTATATTGTTCTTTTTATTAGTCAAATTAGGAATCAAATTTGGCCCAAAGTTTAAGTTCTAAGATTATATCAAGCATCTTTGTTTTGTAAATATATAGAACTCATTACTGAAATTTCCTATTAACTGTGAATTAAGCTTGATAAATTTTCATTTATATGATTGCTTAAATTTTCATCTTAATTATTTTTGGTCGCAAAAAAAATGTATGTTTAATACTTGCATAAATACTAAAGTAGCTGTAGGGAAATATGGTTTTAAGAATTTAGCATTGAAAAAAATATTTTTATTTCATTAGCATAAGGATTATATTGACATATCTTTCATAAATTAAAAAGGGAAAATATAGCTGCCTTACCTTTTCATTTTAAGAAAGATATTATGAACCAACTCAGTGGAAAGAAGATACATAGGCACATACTGATGATTATTGTTAAATATCTGTAACCAAACATGTCCTTAGTTTTAGCTAAGTTAAACCAGTGATTGTTTTTTATGAGACTGTGAATATGTTTTAGTTTATTTCATCAAGGTGAATCTGGGATTTCACTTGTTATTTTTGTGCAATAGACGTCTAGTTAAACTTTAAGTCTTAGGAGGTACCTGTGGCTCAGAGGAGTAGGGCACCGGCACCATATATTGGAGGTGGAGGGTTCAAAGCTGGCCCAGCCATTAAAAAAGAAAAAATTAAGGGAATCAATCAGATATTTATTCTTATCATTTTGATGTCATTACTCATAATTGATGTGAATATATCTTTGTTTTTACAAAAATGTATTTATTGGTATAAACACATTTGGGAAGATACATATATACTGAGTATATTCTTATCTAACACCATGACATTTAACTGGAAAGATTCATTGAATTCATTTATGTAAAAGATTCCTCAGCATAAAGAGGACTAATTATCAATAAAATACATTATCAGAGATGTGACAAAACACAAATTAAATATTGATTATTGGAAAACATAAAACTGTGTGTTAATAACCATGTGTCACCAACAGACACATTTTACCTTATGATTTAATTAAGATGCACATTTAAGTTGTACAGAGTAAAACTGTATGCTTTAGAAAAATGTTTGTTTTATTATATGCTTATTTAATAAAATAATATTTATATAATCATTTATACTAAGAATAAGAATATATTTTAAAATAGTCTCATGGAATTAAATGTATTATATAAACAAAGGTTGTACTTTGAAACTGATCCTTTCTAGGACTAGATAATAACTATATTGTTTTGAATATAGATATATTCACTATAACATGTAATCTGAAAAAATTTCTTAAAACATTTCCAAAAAGGATACTACTATTAATAGCTATAAGTATTGAGTTTCATCACAGTAGCCCAAGAAATAATTGTGTTCATTGGCTCTATTTGAGGAATGCATGACACAGATAGATTGAATAATTTAACTAATATAACATGTAATTGTATATTAAAGATGTAATTTTTATATATAATTAATCTCATTCAGATACACGATATGTTAGTGTAAACATAGTAAAACAAGTTGTTTAGTTAGTTGAAAGAATAAGGAAAGATAGAGTAATATCTTTGTTTCCACCTCTGTTAGTTGAATGCTTAGACATTTTCTGGAAATATTGTCGTAAGGAAAACTACACACCTAGAAGGGTTTCTTCCTATTAGACCTCTAGAAACTAAATGAAAACTATTGCTAAATATTGGGTTTCTGTGTTATGTACTTATGCTGAAACAAATTGGTCTTTGAAGGAGACCCAAGTCTGTTTCTCTGGATTCTGTGTCTCCATAGGTGATAATTAACATCCTTAACCATAGACATTGAAAAATTTCCTCTCTAACCAGACACTATTGTTTGACTTTATATCACTTGACATAGAGGAAAAATTGAGATGAGTCATGTAACTGTCATGGAGATACCTTCAGTTTTTAGTAAGACAATTTCAAACAAGTGATTAAAAAAGAGAGAGAAACTACTGATGTGCCAGTTATTGTCCTGTCTACATGCTATGCTGACAAAATAAGTTGAAAAATAAAGCCAAGTCATTTAAAATTAACAGAACAATAATGTGACCACACAATGAGTATAGGAGGGAAGTAAAACCTTTTGTATTCAAGACAATATACTCACCAAAAAAAGATCTCACAAAATTCCAAACTATGAGATAAGGGATGAAATGTTTTAAGTACATTTATATTATGATAATTACATATTTATGATAATATTCTAATATTATACTTATAATTATTTATATTTATTTATATTATTTATTTTTATACTAATTCATATTAATATATTTATATTAACTATAGAATTAGAAAATGTTAAATATTATATATGCATATATATTATGTATATATTACATTAATAAAAGATAAATTTTCTAAAATCAACTTCTGTTTGGTACAGGGCTAGACTTAAACTATAAGAAAAATATCTGTTTCCTTATATGATGTTATATCAGAGATGCTAGAAAGAAACAGTTTCTAGAAGCCTTTACATATTTACTGAATGATGCAAACATTTCTTTTTTTTTTTTTTTTTGAGACAGAGCCTCAAGCTATCACCCTGGGTAGAGTGTTGTGGCATCACAGCTCACAGCAACCTCCAATTCCTGGGCTCAAGTGAGTCTTCTGCCTCCGCCTCCCAAGTAGCTGGACTACAGGCATCTGCCACAACACCCGACCATTTTTTGGTTGCAGCCAGCATTGTTGGTTGGCAGGCCCAGGCTGGATTCGAACCCGCCAGCTCAGGTGTACGTGGCTGGCGCCTTAGCCCGTTGAGCCACAGGTGCCAAGACGATGCAAACATTTCAACATAGGCTCTATATTCTTTTTTCATAAGAATTTGAAAGCTCTTAAATGCACAAAACTGATGTCAACAAGATATGTTTCTATTAGTGATTGGCTGTCATTCAGTAAGAATGGTTGTGACTGGGAAAGCATGCTTTATCCCCTCCTTAGGAAATTGAAAGTAAGTAAGCTAGGGCACTGGAGAAGTGCTAGAAATCCCCAAATATGACATTTTCTACATCCCAATTTTAGTTAGCTCTGATTAAATTCAATGAACTGACAATTTAGTTTTCTATCAGTTGATGGACATAAATAATTTCAAACATATAATATAGAGCTCTATATGTGATATTCTTTGATCACCATACTACAAATTGTTGATTTTCATTAATTTTAAACCTTTGTAAATTCTATCACTGATTTATTTTAAATTTTGTCCAAAACAAATGCATGCTAATACTTTGTTATGCATCTATGATTTTCAGAGGAAAAGTGTATATTATTTAGACTTTATGCATTAATTGCTATCCGTGAGCCAAGGAAAAGAAAATTGAGTCATAGATAACCAGAAGATGATTTAAATCATGATTCTTAAGAAAATCAGAATGTATTGATAATTATAAAACATAATAATTATGTGACATATAAAATAAAACTGTGATGGTTTGGGGAAATATTTTGGTGCCAAAAGGAAAAAAAGGTTTGATTCAAATTTTCTTCATCATAGATTTGCCTTGTCTCCTGGGCAACCATCAGTGTTTTATATCAATAGAAGAGCATTTCCCAAAGGAAGTTCTGTGCAACTGTGGTGGGTAGTGCTGAAGAAATGACTGGCAAAATCTGTGGGATGCCCCCTGAAATTCCATGGGCTGCTATGAGGAGAAAGGACCCTTAGGTCATGTGTGCTCAATAAGCTTTATCTTTCCCTACACTGTCAGAAGATTCTCTGGCAGCGCTGAACACTATTTAACTCTGTTTAACCCACTGCTTTCCAAATTTATTTGAAGTTTCAAATTAACACCTTTTAATTACAATGAAATATATTTTGTGAATTACCATGAAATATATTTTGCGAAACTCTATAATGGAGTTAACCCTGCAATAAACTAAATTAAAGCTTAATACAAGTTTGTCTTTCTTTTTTCAAGAGCTTCCTTTCTAATTATAACTTTGTAACCTTAATAATACGAGATAGTCAATAATACACTGTAATGATCGTCAACAAAATGAATACTGTTTGATTTGGGACCATCACTAGTACCTAGGAAGCAGAGAGTGATTCCTACAGCATGTCCTAGAGCCCACTCTGAAATATTGCTTAAATCCTTCTATGTTGGTTGACAGTTTCAACACTCAACTGTTCTTTGTTTCTTTGGAGGTTTTGTTTTTAGATTTTTCCTCTCCATTTGATGTTCTTGTTGGGTATTATTGTGTACCCATATTGCAAAATTTTCCCTGCCATTCCTCACACTAACCCTGCAAGACAGGGTATTATTTTACTTCTGTAAAGATAAGAAAGCTAGCTTACAATAATAACTCAGTTTCCCCGTGATAACTGAGAAGACCCAGGTTGTAATGAACAGACTGGGTCCTGTTCGCTGTCCACAGGCCCTACCCATACTGCAGGCCAGACCCAAGGATCCTTGAGTTTGGTCTGAACTCATGTTCTCATGGTTAACTCCTACGTTGTGAACTTCTCAAGTCCTGGAATAGCTATTCAGTGTGACCCTGTTACTGTCTGTAATATTGGCTTGTACTTCTTAGATGATGCTCAACAAAAGTTTAATTAAGTTGACTACTTTGATTCCTATATATCTAGTGGAAAAATTGTTTTAATGGCAAGGTGGGTTCACATTCAACACTCTCAACTTACAAATATGAGTGTATGTAAGTTAGGAATGAACTCATCTATATCACGTCAATTTCTTTTTTATACTTGACTGTCTTTCACAGAAATTGATATTTCATATTGTGCAGAAGCCTATTGTAGGCTGAGGTGATAGACTGATAAATGTGGAAATGTCTCAGAAAACAAGAGTCTGGTGTTTATAAAATGGCCTTTGTATCTAGATAAACACTGAAAAGTTCAAAATTTTAAAAAATGATTAGGATTGTAAATCAGAAATAAGAGACTTAAACTTTCAGGGTATTTGACTGCTTGTCTGTAGGAAGTTGAGATGCATAGACAGTGTGTTTTCTCTGGGGAGGTTTGTCTAATAGAGTTAACTATCTTTTTTGTATGGGATGCCTGATGAGGTGATTAAATAATCTAAAAGGATTATGTTATCAGTGAGAAACTAATGTTCTTGTGCAGATAGAATGAAATCCATATAATAGTTAGCTAACAATACAAAAATATTTAATACATTCTTTTATTTGCTCCGAGAACATAAAAATAAGATTATTTGCATTGTGAATTGATATACTAAAAAGTCTATTCTAAAGTGATAGAGTGAGACTCATTTCTGACTAGCATTTTGCTAGTGAAGGGGAAATGGGAACAAACTTTGCAATAAATAGCATAATGAATGTAGAAAATATTTCTATGTGGAGATGTGCTCCTAGGGCTGCGATAACAAAGTACCCCAAACTGGTGGCTTCTAAAAACGAACAATTTATTGCTTCATAGTTCTGGAGGCAAGAAGTCCAAAATGAGGGTGTTGGCAGGACCGTGTGTCTCTGAAACTCTTAGGGAGAATAGGTCTTCAGTTCTTCTAACTCATGGTGAACAGCGATCTTTGTTGCTCTCAGCTTGCAGTTGTAGCACTCCAGTCTCTGCCTCTCTGGTTAGGACTTCCTTCATGGGTCTGCATCTTTCCAGGTGTTTCCCTCTTCTGATAAGAGTATCAGTCATGTTGGGATAGGAACCACTCTAATGATATCAATTAAGGACATCTGTAAATACCCTATTTCCATACAAGGTCACAGTCATAGTCTCCAAGGGTTAGCACATCAACATATCTTTGAGGGGACACAATTTAACACATAATAGTGTCTGTTTACTCAAAAAATAATATATTCATGATTTGAGAGAAAAAGAAGGTTGTGTCTACATACCGATTCTGAGCCACTGTGAAGGTTCTAGACTAGAGGCTTAGAATGGAAAAGGTTAATGTTTTTGATGCTTATAGATTAGTGTATCTTCAGGTAAAATACACGCCTTCAACTTTCCCTTTGAAAAAAGATGATGAAGATGTACAAGTAAATAATACTTCTAAAGAAAATGAAATTTTACCATGTTGGAAGGCTTAAAACACAACATTCCCACCTTCGTGTATCTCTAAATTTCCTGAAGAGTTTGATGGTTTTTTGCAGTGTAGAATAAAACTCTTAACCAACTTGTTTCTAAAGCATTATTACCTGAAAGTAGAGTTTAAGATGTAAAAGTTCCTAAATAAACTATTAGAGGGAAACATACGGAAAATGCTTCTGGCCATCCGTCTTGGCAAAGATTTTATGATTCAACCCCCCCAGCACAAAGAAAAAAATAGACCAGTGGGGCAATATTAAACTAAAAAGCTTCTGAAAAGAAAAAGAAACAATCAACAGAGTGAAGAGAAAACCTACAGAATGGGAGAAAATATTGCAAACTATTTATCCAACAAGGAACAAATACCTAGAATATACAAAAAACTCAAAACAACAGCAAAAAAAAACCCCAAATAATGCCAGTCCAGCCCATGGTTTTTCTTACCCTTATTTGTCATCCTTGCCTTTTTAGTATCTCCCTTTCTCTGTCAAAAATCAAGATACATAACTTTCTATATGGAATATTGCAACTTCATTTTTTTCCTGAAATCTATTTTACTAAATGTTACCTGAGCCTTGTGAAACTATTGCCTGTTTATTCCACGAACATTTGTTTTAAGAAAAACAAATTCCTAAAATGAACTCCAGTAGAGGGGTCTTAACGTTCAGAAAGCATCAGGAAGCAGGCAGTATTATGGGATGTCTCTGGATAGGAACTATTGAAATCTCAGAAACTGAATGAGATGATGCTGGGAGCTCGCCTGCTGTCTCCATCTCTCAGAATCCAATCCACATAGTTTCCAGTTTCAACAAAGGGCCTTTGCATACTATAGATTCATAGATTAGTTACAAATTTTGTCTCTCCCCCCCTTTGCCCTTTCTGTCCTACAGAATAATAATGATGTGTTACTGGACAGAGAATTGGCCAATTACCTGTCATTGGTTAAGTTGTCTTTGTCAGGACCGACTGTCTGGGGCTGGGATAGTTAAGGGTGATGGGCAGGCAGGGTTATGTGGGCCAAGCATGGCTGCATAAACCTGCCCCATTGCAAATGATGAAAGAAATAATATGGTCACTTATTAAAGGAAACTTGTGTCAGCTACCCTATAGGGTATGTGAATGTACACACACATTTGTATGTGTATTTGACTGGGAAAACCACACACCTCCCACTTGCTCTCGCTATCCTGTCAAGTTCTAAAGGGTTTCCCCATAATGGTCATGACACCTACATGCCTCCCCACCCTCCAGAGCCCTGTCTGTAAGAGAGACAGACACTTTCAGCTGAGACACTTTCTGTCTCTCTTACACTTTCAGCTGTAAGAGAGACAGACACTATTCTTCAACAATAGCCATGGTTGTTGTGTAGAGGAAAAGATCCCGTCTTCCTTTGCAATTGTTCCAAGCTCTTCACTTGTTCTTATTAGATCCAGTCACCAGTTGCCCATGCACCCTATGATGAAGCAGACATTTAATTCTACTGATATGCCAGAGTTTGTGAGGAGCACTAAGAATACCAAGTCTTATACACCACAGGACGATTATTTATGGTCTTTGGAGAGGGAATAGGGAAGTAAATAGAGGCCTTAAGTATGGAATCAATCTTTTTTTTTTTTACTGGAATCAGAGAACAAAAGCACAACTTATTTTTTACACATTGAGGAACATTGATTTGACCATGAAACATCAATAAAATAAGAAATTCAACACACTTTTTATGAAAATGCACATTTTCAAAGTACTTAAATAAATGTAATGTTTAATTTCTCCAGTGTATCATTATACTTAACTGTTGTTTCCCATACTAATGTAATTATTCCATTTTTCAGTAATACACAGCAACTTTAGTCTCCATATTAAATAAAACAAGGTTCTATTTAATAGCATTGTTTTAGAAAACATACTGAATTAAATAGTTATAAACAATAGTACCCAACAATTCAGTATGTTTTAGAAAAATAATGCTATTTAAATAGTTTATAACTATTTAATGCTATATATAATAGTCTATAAAATAGCACTATTTTATTTAAATAGTTATAAACAATAGTACCCAACAAACTCAGTGTTGCCATAACCCTTTGCTCCTTAAGTGCCTTTAAAAGAAGAGTAATCCTAAGTGGTTAAGAAATAATGTAATCTATGTCTTTTTCAAGTTAAATCTGATATCCAAATATTTTAATCACAAGCCTTTTATTCAAACGAATTTAAGCAAAAATGCATCTAATTAGGCTCAGTAAATGGGAAATACAAGGGACAGAACTATTTTAGGATTTGGTTTTACTTCTATTTTTTTAAATTTCAGATTAATATGAGGATATAAATATTTAGGTACATTGTTTTCATTTCTAAAGTTTAAGTTGTAATTGAAGAGCTCCATTACAACTTGAACTTTAGAAATTCAAACAAATGAACAGCCTTGCATTGTGCACATTAGGTGAGATTCCACCAGTTATCTTCCTTCCTCTCCTGGCTTCTCCCTCCTCACCATTCCCCTCGCTAGACTGCACTTGAATACTTTTTTCCCCAATTCTTGAGATACTTTACTAAGAAGAATGTGTTTCTGTAGGAATAAATCTTTGTTTTGTTTGTTTGTTTGTTTCTGAGACAGAGTCTCACTTAGTTGCTCTGCGTAGTAGAGTACCCTAGTGCCATAGCTCACAGCAAACTCAAATTCTTAGGCTCAGGAGTTTGCCTCAGCCTCTCCAATAGCTGAGATGACAGGTGTCCAGCCCCATACTTCGTTAAGTTTTTTTCTATTTTTATTAGAGATAGGGTTTCACTCTTGCTCAGGATGGTCTACAACTCCTGAGTTCAAGGGATCCACTCACCTCAGCTTCCTAAAGTGATGGGATTATAGGAGTGAGCCACCACGCCCGGCCTGGAATAAACCTTACAATAAAGAGAAACACAGTGCAATGGGAAAACCTGAAATCAAGTTTTTGAGTTACATCAGTTGACTCTCTTGCCCAGCATATTAGATTTCCCTTTTGCTTTTCCAACTTCCCAAGCATACCTCAAACAAAACCCATCTCATCTTCTCTCTGCCTCAGGACATTCGGATCCATTTGCTCGTCTCATGGACTATTGATATGGTTTTGATTAAAGTACATAACTTCTTTCCACGTTAACTATTTTACCTGATATCTGTGGTTACCAATTAATTATGTTGCTGACATAAAGTTGTATACACAGTAGATCTTCTTGGTTTTAAGAAGTATAGTATCCCCATATTTGCCCCACTATGTGCTTGAGTTGTATTCATATCTCTGTTGATAATTTCAGAAATGTAACACAGATCATCTCTCTAACCATAGTTCTTATAATCAACAACAGTAAAAAATAACAGTTGTGACTCCTTAAAATAATTTCTTGGAATAGTACCAACTAATATAAGGTGCAGGAGTATATCATTCATTTCTCCCTTTGTTCACATTTTCTGTCTGTCACCATTGGCTTCTTTGTCTCAGCCTACAAAGATACTAAGTACTTTTCAACACTTAAAGAGCAAAATTGAAAATTTTTCAATACATTCTGTAGCTCCCTCAAAAATATCCCTATCTTTACAGCCATTTCTTAGGTTATATTCAATACCATTACTCCCGTAGGCTTACTCACACCCTACCTTTTGAAGCTTCATTTTTAATGATCAACAATTTATCCTTCCTTATTTTTCTTAATATTTCAGTAGGGTCCTACTGATGACCAGCTGCTTCTTAAAACTCTTACATTCAGATTCTAGTTTTACCACTTCCTAAGTGTCCTTCGTCACTTTTCGTCACTTAGTGTCAGACTAAAATTCAGCTAATGATTCTTAGTCTTTGCAATAATGTCGAGAATTAAATGCAAAACTAATTGTGCTGGCATTCCTACATTCAAGAGAATTAATAATTTTAGTTCCCTTCTACATTCTTTTCTTTTCCAAATCATTTGCCCTGTGCAACATTCACCGAGAACAATGCCAACTAATACAAGGTGCAGGGATAGGGGAAATCCAGGAAGGAAACCAGCAGAAGGTGAGGAAGTACTTTTCAAAACATCTCCAAAGAGAAAATATTGTAGGCCTCAAATAAATGTTTAACTTTTAATTTAATGTATGCTATAATATATTTACACCAATGAATAAAATCATGATTTTTTTTTTACTTAAAGAATTTTATTAAAGGTAAACTGATAGTAAGATTAGTGCTGTCATGCTTTAAAAACAATACTACACTGGAGTCACCAACACCTTCTTCCCTTTTATTTTAAATCATAATTGACTCTGTTCTTGAATGGTCCTCCTGTCCTCCTCTAATCATATTTTCCAAGGCATTTCTTAAAAACTATATTTTTCAAGACATCTTTCTATATTCTTTTTCTTCTTTGTTTAAATTATTTTTTATTAAATCATAACTTTGTACATTGATGCATTTATGGGTTTCAGGGTACTGCTTTGATATACAATGTGAAATGCTTACATTGAACTAAGTAGCACATCCATCACAATTATATGCATTTCTTAATAGTTTTGTAATGTACCATTGGCATCATGCACTTTAGGTGAGGTCCCCCCCAAATGTCCTCCCTCCTCCCAAATCCCCTCTCCCTTCCCCCCTCTCTCCTCTTCCCTTCTACTTTCTGGACTATAGTTATATTTTGCCATTTGTATAATGTGTGTAGGTGGTTATATATTGATTTCATAGTAGAATTGAGTATATTGGATACTTTTTTTCCATTCTTGAGATACTTTACTAAGAAGAATATGTTCCAGCTCTACCCAGGTAAACATAAAAGATGTGAAGTCTCCATCTTTTTTATGGCTGCATAGTATTCCTTTTTATTTGCATCTTTTAAGCATTTGCTCATACTGCTCATATGATAATGCTTTTTGTTGTTGTGATTATTTGTAGCTTTGCTTTGATGTTTACTCAACTTACCCATAGGATTCTATGTTTGAGCATTAGAAGGGGCCCATGAATTTGTGGTCAACTATAAAAGGAATCAGAGTGCATATCTAACTCCTTTTTTTTTTTTTTTTTGAGACAAGAGTTTCACTTTATTGCCCTTGGTAGAGTGCCATGGTGTCATAGATCACAGCAACCTCCAGCTCTTGAGCTTAGGCGATTCTCTTTCCTCAGCCTCCCGAGTAACTGGTTCAATATTTCTAATTATGAACAGGGGCGCCCGCCACGATGCCCGGCCATTTTTTTGTTGCAGTTTGGCTGGGGCTGGGTTCAAACCCACCACCCTTGGTATATGGGGCCGTTGCCCTACTCACTGAACCACAAGCGCTGCCCTCTAGCTCTCAGTTACTGAGTAGACTTAGCAAGTCATAAAACATCCCTACTCATTAGAGTCTATAAAATGAAATTAATGTCCATCTTGTTGACTTCTTATAAAGACTAAAGACACTACCTGTGAGGTAACTTCTGCAGTGCCTGCTGCATAATAGGCCATCAGTCGTTACTGCTTAAGAGATTCTCGATTTTAGGCAGTGTATCTGAACGTCTGTCTTTTTCTATTTTTTTCCTGTGAAGTTCTGGTTCAGGGACTGTCTCACATTTAATGTCAATGAAGAAAGGAAGAGGTAGAAAGATCATTGGAGATCTGAGGCTAATACAATTACATGCATAGCTTTCAAAAATTATATATATATAAAAATATAAAAGATATATCTCGGGACATGACAAGAACACAGCTTGAAACCCTGCAGCCCACCTGTGGAAAGTGGGCCCATAATTATTAATACAACTGATATAGTTTCTCCATTGTGATAAGAAAAGGAAGTGATCTTTTTGAGCAAAGATTTGGTCAGTGGTGAGTTTAAAATGCAAAGTTAGAAAGAGAAAAACGAACTTCATGGTAACAGATGCTAATTAATATGAAAATGTACGTTGCTATTAGGATGAGGGGTCTACTGTTCCTGCTTTCTTCTTTAAAGTCATAATTATAAAGAAAAAAATTACACAATTTCAGGTACAATGAAAACAGAATTTTGTGCATACTAAGTAATAGAATGGTCTACTAATCAAAGGATAATAGCATATTTCCTTTGTACTACTGAAAAAGAATCATTAGTTCATAGAAATGCCCAGGAAAAGGTATTTTCAATAATAAAGTCTAAAAATTCCATATGCTTCAAAGGAGCTCCAGTGCAGGCATGGGTGGCATTGTGAAAAGCTGCTCATAAAGCCATTTGAGTCTTTTTAATCATGTTAACATTTTATGTTTAAGTTAAATGGTCATGAATATGAAATTGGAAAGTCTAAAAAGGAAAATATCTAAGAGGATAAGTTCTTTTCTCTTAATATGTGGATGTGTGGCTAATACTCATCTCTTTGTGAGAACAAGACCATAAAACGGTAGCATCCTATATACCAGGAGGCAACATCTGAAAATTCTAATGGAAATGACTACAATAGAAAAGTAATCTTTATATTTCTAATTATGAACAGTTACCAATACAGAACTCAAATAAAAAAGGATTGCCAGTCACCAACAGGTCCAAATTATAAATTGGTAAGAACACTTCTGATTGGAAAAAGAGTCAAGCGGGACCATATGGCTAATACAAATGACTTGTATTTTTTATTGTATTTCCTTCTTTTTATTTCAACAGTGAAAATAGAAGGTGGTGAAACTGTAGGCAAAAATATGAAGCAAAGGTGCTTTTATTTTCTTTGACTCTGAAGTTATTTTGCAGGTAGCAAAATGAGGGAACATTGAGATAATAAAAGAGCCCATGGCTGTGAAAAACGCTTTAGAACTTTAAAGAACAAGAGCGCTTAGTATGAGAGGTTGTGCCACAGACATTCCACAGCCTGAGAACTCTGAAGTCCTTTCTTCAAATGTGCAAGTTGTGAAGAAGACTAAGAGACAACATTATTGTTAATAGTTAGTAAAAAGGAGTTAAATCGTGTCACCTGGATGCACAGGTATATACAAAAGCAGTCTTTGACTTAGACAGTCCGGCTTAATGATTTTTTTGACTTTATGATATTTCCAAACGCCTCACAGTCTGTGTGCTCCTTAACTGACACTGGGATAAACCCACCATAAATTGAAAACAATGTAGTTGAAAATGCACTTTTTACTTAAAATATTTTCAACATTTTAATGGGTTTGTGAGGGCATAACCCATCTAAGTTGAAGAACGTCTGTACAGTAGTCCCCTCTTACCCCTGGAGAATGTTCCAGGCTCCCCAGTGGATGCTTGAAGCTGTGGATAGTGTTAAAACCTATACACTCTGTGAGTTTTCTATGTGTATTTTTCTAGATACATGTATATATATATGTATACACATACACATATGTATATAAAACTATGATAAAGTTTAAAGCGTAAATTAGGCACAGTAAGAGCTTAATAACAACTCAGGGCTGGGAGAGGCAGATCCTACCTGTAATTCCAGCACTCTAGGAGGCCAAGGTAGGACAACTGCTTGAGCTTAGGCGTTCAAGACCAGCCTGAGCAATAATCAGAGCCCATTTCCATTAAAAATGCAAAAATTAGCCGGGTGTCATGGTGGACACCTGTAGTCCCAGCTACTCAGGAGACTGAGGCAGGAAGATCATTTGTGCCCAAGACATGGAGGTTCCTGTGAGCTGTGATGACACCACGGCACTCTACCCAGGACAACAAAATGAGACTCTGTCTTAAAACGTATATATATAATAATAATTATAATGACTAATAATAGAATAATTAGAAGAATAAACTATGGGGAAACTTACATGAATGTGGTCTCTCTCAAAATACCTTACTGTATTGTACTCCTCTTCTTGTGATGACGTGAGATGATCAAATACCTACATGCTGACACGAGATGGAATGAGTGACAAAAGTATTGCAGTTCAGCGTCAGGCTGCTGTTGACCTCCGATGACACGTCCAAAGGAGGAGCACCTGCTGTGGGTGGCCCTGCTCCTGGAGCCATGTCGTGTCTGCTGGAGCTTGGACATCGGCAGTGCACACTCTGGAGGACCCTGGGTGGGGACAGACAGCAGGACGTGCGTGTTCTGGGCAGCACGCCATTTCATCACACATCTCAGAACTGTGGATTTGAAATCTATGAATTATTTCCAGAATAATTGGCCATGGATAATTGACCCCATTGTAAGCAAAACTATTGATAAGGGGGGATTACTGAGTCTGTGTGTGTGTGCATTTGTGTGATATGAAACATTAATGTGGAAGCATGAGCACTATTGGGCAGCAGTAGTTACTGACCGCTAGTACTGACCAGAGCAGAAAGCCACACTTACCGAACTGTTAACTTTAGACATAGAACTTTCTTGACTTTCAAATAGTATGTTTTTACCAAAGCAACGCAAACTGTGCTGGTATTTTCTTTTCTACTCACAATAGCCCTGCATGCCACATTAATCTGTGATCTTCATTTTACGACACCATTCTGAAGCATTGAGCCATATGCCAGGAGGATCGTAATGACTCCGTTCTGTATCCCAGTTTATAAGCAGGATGAAGCTTACTGTGTATCCTCCTGGGCACGAGGGGAAGGAAACCATCTCAGACATGTCCTTTCTCATCATCCTGATGTTTCCCCAGCCCCCCCCCCCCAAACACACTTCCTTCCTTCTCACTGAAGTAATATTCCCCCAGGAAGGCCCAGCAGGCTTTTGGGTTCTGTTGACAATTACGGGAATAATTTATTTTCAAATGGATGTTAATCTGATAGAAGTAGTCAAATTTTCCCTGAGCTCAGGCAGAAACAAACTTCTTCATGGCAAGTATACTGCTTCCATCTACTATTACTGTGATGGGGAAGACGAATTATCCAATTACTAAACACACTGCTCTGGGCAATACAAAATAACATCCTGATTAATCTAACTGCAGAGGAGAGATACTTCTGTTTAGAACAAGTCCCCTAAAAGAAACAATATTGGATTACAAATAAAGATGAGTCATATTTGTTTGGTAATATATATGGATATTTCAATCCTGGATAAAGTGCCTACTTACGGTGAGAAATAAATGGCCTTAACGTATTATGTAGTTGAAATTATATTCAAGAGTAAAACTGTAAGTACATTCATAAGATTGCCAGTCAGACAAAATGCTCAAGGTTTTATTCTAGCTCATTTGTGCTAATTATAATGAAAGCAATGTTACTTTCTCCACCTCTACACTATATATTTAAAAAGGGAGTGTTATGGATCTTTAAATATATGTGAGATTAATAAATGGTCATTATGGACAAGTATTATTGTTTATCATGAAAATAAAGTTATGTAGTGTTTTTTCTCCATAAGGAAACAAGAGCAATACAAATTTTGGTGTGGTCATAAATATTTAAATGTCAATCCAAATTATCAAAGGATGTTTAACGTTTAATAGTTTATCTGAGAAATTTTTGACCTTGTGAGAAATAAGATAGTGACTAGAACTTAAAATCAAGCCCGCAAGAACCTAAGAGGATGTCAGGTACACTCACATCTGCCAGTGACACCACCTTTTCCGTATAACAAAGGTCATAGACTATAACCTTCCCCTCTTCAGACCCCCACCCCTCGTAGGTTATCGTAAAAGTTTTGAGACACACAAAAACCAAGAAGTATAAAATTTGCACAGACAGAAACAAATGGAGCCCTCCCAATAACGCTGATAAGCCCAGAGAGTTGAAACTTGGACAGGAGACTCAGAAAGGGCGCTGTTTCCTGGACGCAAAACAGTGGACCACAACACAGTCTGTCTCAAAACTTTTGTAGTGATCTCATCTATTGGCCTTGACTTGAGATGACACTCTTGACAGTGATGGTTTGCAATTCTGATCTCAAAATGGGAACATACTTCCTATTTTCTATCTTTTCACTTTCCTTCCTGTGTCCTGACACTTCCTTATCTGACACTTAACATCTCTGTGTGTTTCTGAAGTATCCTGTACATCTGGTCCAAATTCCTGACTTCCTTTATTGTTTGTTAACTTTAGAGACACTTTTAACATGGATATGTAGCAGAATGGGCCTTGATCTATGTACCCTGAGAGGGACTAGAGTCCTTAATCACAAGCTTAATTTTTCCAAAGATGAGAATGGATGTGGCATGTCTTAAGAATGACATCAAAAACTGACACCCAAAAGATAAATGGGGCCATGCACAGTGGCCCACACCTATAATCCTAGTACTTTGGGAGGCTGAGGTGGGAGGATTCCACAAGCTCAGGAGTTCAAGACCAGACTCAGCCAACTGCAAGACCCTAACTGTAACAACTAGAAAAATTAACTGGGTGTGGTAGCAGGTGCCTGTAGCCTCAGCTACTCAGGAGTCTGGGGCAAGAGGATCACGTGGGCCCAGGAGTTTGAGGTTGCTGTGAGCTATGACAGCATAGCACTCTACACAGACTGACTGAGAAAGACTGTCTCAAAAAAAGAAAAAAAAAATGCTAGGGGATTCTGGGAAAGGAAAATAAAGAACCCTTCCCTCCAGGAAGTCATCATTCTTAGACAAGTGCACAGCTTCAGAGGATGTGAGCAGAGCCCTTTGAGAGGAAGGCAACCTGTGCAGGCAGCCAGGCGACCACAGTCCACACAGGCTGTCAGTGGGATTGCAGGTGTCAAGCAAGGCCAGAACACCACAGGTCCGAGGGCCTGTGGACTTTTTTCTTATTGGGGAGGGGGGGGTAAATGGGGAGGCTTTAGGGATAGAATCTGAATCTTAGTCAGAAATGTCTGTCAAATTATCCTTTTTTTGTATTTCAATTTTAGAACAAAAGTTTCCCAATTTTTCTTAAATATTAGCTCTTCTGCACTCTACTGTGTGACACTGTTGAGTTATTAAACTTGCCAAGGTTCAATTTCCTTAAATGTAAAACTTAAAAATAAAAATATCTTATATGTCATAAGTTTGATGATAACATTTGGTGATTTAGCTCATAGAAAGTCACCTAGCAGTGCTTGGTACAGAGAATACTTAAAAATAAATTTTTAACTAGCAAGACTAGTAATACCATCTAATTAATGTAGTACCAAATCCCAAACAATACATTTATTTCAATTAAAATTTTTTTTCATTTATTTTTGTTCAGGAATGTTTATGTGCAAGGAACATAAATGTATTTGAACTAGACAGATAAAACTGAAGTCTGATAAAATGTGTTTTCATATTTGTTTTTTCACCTACACTCTCTCTGAGTCATGAAAATTACTACTTTGTAGAAGATTTTACTGATGCAGCCAGATTTATAAAAGGTGATTGTTTTTCGATAGGAACCTTCAGGCCATGTTAATGAGACATCATTACTGACTAGGTAAGGTGTTATTACCCAGGACAGACCATGACAATGGTAACCTCTTGTGAATTGCACACCCAAGCCCTCAGACCCTTGTATAGTTGCAAACGATAGTTGCTGACTCAGGGTGTGGACAAATAATTTGCCTTGGCTAACAGGTATAAACATCACGGTGCAAGTAGAGGCCTGATTAGCCTTGCACATTGCAGCTTGCCCCTTCAGAATGTTTCCTTCATTGTACTAGTTAAGTGCTATGGTGATTCTAGGCTCACCTGTGGGAAAGGAAAAATACTAGCAGGGGTCCTGGAAGATAAAATTCCACATGAAGAAAGTGGTCATGGGAGGAAGAACCGAGCCAAGCTTCCAGTTGAGTGCAGCTGCATGAGTGACCTAGCCAGCTGCTTAGCCTGGGATGGAAAGACTACCCAGTGAACACACAGCATTTTGAGAAATAATAAATGGCTGCTGGTTTAAGCTCCTGAAGCTTTGAGTGGTTTGTTTCACAGCAATAGGTAAACTCATACTGAAACCTATCCTTTAGGTGATGTGATGAGATATCAGGGTTAGAGGCTCTTTGACCCTTTTTCCATCCTCAGCATGTATGGTCTCATTCCCCATCACCATGACAACTTGCATAGGAGGCTAAATAATTGGGGCTCAGAAGAGGAAGGAAGAGGGACCAAATTAGTTTAGATGACACAGGTGAGGAAAAGAAGAAAGAGAATGCCCAGGGAAACAGTCCCTATAAAACTGGAGTGCAGGGCACACTGTATCACTTAGCATCTGTGGGTGGTGACATAAAACCCAATCCAAAGTGTCATAAGACAGTAAAGGGGATTAATTGGCTCAGGCAACCAAAAATGTCTGTGGTAGGGGAATTAAATGAAGCTGCCTCTGTTGCTTCTTTCTAGTATGTTCGGTTTTGTTGCTTCAATTGTAGCTTCTTTTTAAGGTGTCTTTCTCCCTGGAAACAATGACTGCTAGCAGCATAGCTCTTCCTTGACAGGCAGAAGCAGAGGGAGAGACAGCCACGTCCATGATGTCAAAGAAAACCCCTTGTCTCCCTTGAATTGTTCTATCCCTACATCAATCATCGAGGCAAGGGGAAAGCCAAGCACTCAGAGGAGTGCTTAAATCTGTCACAGATGCATTGCCAATGTAACCAATGGCCCAGGGAATGTCATTACCCTAACTGGATGGAAGTCACTAATTTTTGGTATCTAACAAGGATTACTAGATGTTCACCCAGAAACAAAGAGGTACTCAGAGCTGTTCATTCTCTCTGTTGTACTCAACCTAACAAATGTCTTAAAGTCTGCTCTTGGTTACTCTATTTTCTTGGCACTAATTGCTTTATCAAGTAGGATGCTTCCAGCTACGAGTAACAGAAATATGTAACTCAAACTGACTGAGTAAAGAAGGTTCACTAACTTTTGAAATTGAAAAATTCAGAGCTGGAATGAACATTAGGCTCAATTTGGGCTCAGTTTACATTTGCCTTTCCCAGCTTACCTCTTGTCCGAGTTAAGCTGACTACTCTCATGATTGAAAAGTAACTGACTCCAAAAGTGTGGTGAAAGTCCTTTTGTCGTGAGGGTAGTCTTAGTTGTAGACTGCCTGAGTTATCCTGGTAGTGAACCGTTCTGTGTGTAACAACTTTAATATGTGAATTTATTTTATTCTAGTATTTGGTTACTCAAGAGACATTGTAAGTAATAAACAGGAAGATTCAACTTTGTGTATTTAGCCATAGCCAGCCTTCAGAGCACACTCCTCCTCTTTCTCATTGTCCCATATCTGGGCCATCCCTGATCTATTTTCCTTCCTTTCCTCCCTTCCTTCCCTTCCCTTCCCTCCCTCCCTCCCTTTCTTCCTTTCTTCCTTCCTTCTTTGTTTTTGGAGATAGAGTCTTACTTTTTCACCCTGGGTAGAGTGCTGTGGCATCATAGCTCATAGCACTTCAAACACCTGGGCTGAAGTGATCCTCCTGCCTCAGCCTCCCGTGTAGCTGGGACTACAGGCGCCCACCATCACACCTGGCTAGTTTTTCTATTTCTAGTAGAGACGGGGTCTCACTCTTGCTCAGGCTGGTCTCAAACTCCTGAGCTCAAGCAATCCTCCTGCCTCAGCCTCCTGTAGTCCTGGGATTACAGGCACCCAGTCCACCATTTATTTCTTGATGCTGGCAGAACTATCCAACTGTGCAAATCCCAGGTTGAGGGCTTAAATCCCCTACCCTAGACTTACTTCCTAAGATAGATAAAAGCCTGAGCAATCACCTTCCTTCCTTCTTGCCTTCGGAACAGGCATGGGTCTCTTCTGATGCTTCTGCATACCCTGATCCAGTCTGAATAATTAATTTCCTTTCATTCTCATTAGTGAGTCTGTGATGTCCTTAGACCTCACATCAGAATGAATTTTAAATTTTGGGTGGAGGGTTGACAGATAGACACGCACGTGTGTGAGTGTGTGTACACTTTAGATGGGATTTAAATTATCTACCATGCCTCGGTGTCCACCACCCTCTGCAAAAGCCAATATGACAAGCGTGGTGTCTTTACACCATCTGTTTGATCCCTGCAGTAAGCCTCTATTTTGGCAGCTGTTGCTATAATTGCTAAAAATCACAAATATAATCTGATAAGCTGAGAAATATCTCTCACAGAGAATTAATTGTTTAACTTTGCTCAAACCAGTGGTCTTACAACTTAATTCCATAAAAAATTAAACACATTTTGTATAAAGATGTGCAGCATCTGTTAATTTACCTACATATGAATTATCCAAAATCAGGAAATACCCAAAATTCATTTGGGTGAGTAATTTCACTGCCTTTTATAATGTACTAGATAAATATTATGTGGTGTTTATTAAAATAGGATACTAAAATATTTCTCAACAATGAAATTATTCTAAAAGAAATCTACTGATAATGTTGGAAATGTGTGGGTTTTTTTGTTTACAAAATCACTTAGATTTTGATGAAAGAATGGATGATGAATAGTAGAATGCATATTTGTTTAAAAGATTATGTTTGAAATATTTAAATATAACATTTTCACAAGAGGTTATTTTTCTTTTTAAATAATTTTTTCTTTTATTCTTTTATTTTTATTTGTTTTTAGTAAAAATTCACTTGATAACTGTCACCAAAGATTTCTGGTAGCTTTGAAGATGCAAGTTTGTCCTCATTATGTCCTATGTTAAAAGGAGATTTAGAGAAGAGTCTTAAGTGAACATTTCCCAACCCAATTCCTGTAGCACACAATGAACTACACAGCTCTCTCACCAAGTATTTTACACATGTATATTCTTATTTCTTACAAGAGCCTTTGAGATATGTCTCATCATTCCCTGTTATGCTTTTCAGTATGTGAGAAAGGAAGAAGTTAAATGGTGAACCTGGGATTTGAATTCAGGAACTCTTGCTCTAAATAATTTATTCTTAATGATTACACATTATTTATATTTATGTATAAATATTTTGATTTACAGGCCAAACCTGTAGTTAAAAACTGGGAGCTCTGTTAATGCCAGGCCAAACCAGTGACAAACTCCCCCTTCTACTAGAACAAATGTCATGCGGAGGGACCATCTTTATCTTTACAGGTTTCCACTATTTTGAATTCCAGTAGTTGTTGGAAAGATAATTCTAGGTGTTTACTACCAATCCTGAGAAGGTAAACAGATGAATTTCAGTGGGGGAGAATTCATCTGTATACTTTCTGTTAACCTCCATGATACTGAGAAAGGAAGGAGCAATGGTGACAACTTGCCAAAATAGAGATGGAATAAGGTGCTGACGTAGGAAACAAGTTAATGATTTCTAGCCTCACAACTCCACGGATTGGTGTGGTAAATACCTGTGGCTACACTTAACCTGCCATCGGTTTTTAAATTTATGATGTAGGGACTTTGTACAAATATTTTTTAGATCCTTTGAAAGTGATCTTGATAACTTTTGGATTAGATGATCTGATTGAATTTTCTGATTTGTTCAAAAATAATGTGTAGCCAGAATTCAAAAACCTAAATGCTTATGTTTTCTTATTTCACTCACCTTTCTGGTTAGGTATATTACTCATGTAAATACAAATACGAATATGAATAAATTGGATAAAATACATATGAACTGTATTCTTGTTTACGGGGCCTCTGGACCGTGTTTCTGCAGTTCCGCACTGTTGACAGCAGATGGTGCACTGTCTCATTAACTTTGCTGGGAAAACATGGCACAGTTCCTCAGATCATGAAAGGGTCATTTTATAGATTTAACCAATAACCCATGCAAACCTCATGTATACCCTGAATTTTGAAACAATTCACAACTTCTATTTAGCTATAAAATACATATCTCTTTTGGAAATAAAAACGGGAAAGAAGAAAACACACTAAAACTTTGGTTTATAATTAAAATGTGGTTTTTAATAATAATCTTTTAAAACTCATTTTTATATATTAAGCACTAATAATAACTAACAATATTTTCCATATCAGAATAATTTTCCTAGTCTGGTTTGCCCCTTGGTGTTAATTTTCCACATTATGTTTTTATTTAATAGATTTAATATAGATTTTCTACCTTGGCCCAACGAACTTCTGATTAATCAAGCGTGGAGGAAGTCAAGAATTGATCATAATTCAGTTTTTTATACTCTCCACTACATTTCTTCTACCTTGACACCAAGGTGTCTTATTTAAGGGAAATTGAAAAAATATTTTTAAACAATATTTTATTTAAAATGTAGGCAATATATTCTTAGAATCTCAAATTCTTATTCTCTTTGATTCATAAAAACATGTTGAAATAAATCTTACTTAAAAATCAAAATAAAATAAAACCTTAGACATCAATGTGTGTAAAGAAATGTTAATCAAAACATGATTCATAATTAGCTAATGCCCATAAAAGCTTGAATGTGCAATAAGAGAAGAGATTTTATATTTTATCCCACAACACATAATGCTATGCAAACTCACAAGTTATATTTTTAGAATATATTTAGGACCATTACAGACCATTGTAAAAGGGTCACAATGTAATTTTTTTCAGAAAGCCTTGTAGCATCCTGAATAGACAATAAAAGTTTATTTGAACTACTAGTTATTTAATTGTCCTAGTTTATTCCAGAATCTAGATATTAGTATCTAGATATTAAAACACGTGAAAATACATGGTCACATTTTATGTATACAAATTACACACAGCTTCAAAAATATAAAAGAGAAGGTATAGAAAAGTAATTAAATTGAAGAACAATGTCTAAATCAATTATCTGAAGTCTTACAAATTACATTGCAAAATATACTTGTTACTTAGAGAATTGAGCTGTTGTGAACCAAACATAAGTTCTTCTAGCTAATGATAGTCTATTGGTGAAATAACAGCCAAAACTTAGAACTGTACGTTAAACATACTAGTAAAATAAGACAACTCAACAACGACAATAGAAACACAAATGTGTATCTGTGCTATTATTTTAATCTTTATTATTATGTACAGTCTGGATATAGGGTCAGAGAAAAAAGGTGCAGTTTTTGTTACTTAATTGAAGCCACGCTTTTTGACATCATGAAAGACACTTGAATTTGTTCAGTGTGCTTTTATTACCAGATTAGCCAAGAGAGCAGCTCCTGGAAAGTTTTTGTTTTCTCCAGAAAACCAACACACACAGCCACAAAAGAGAGGAAACAAAACAAAAACAAAAACCCTGACACGATAATATAGTTTGGAAGAATCTCACAAAATGATTAAAAATTAATTTGTCTTATACTTTTGTAAAATTCATTCATAAGAGATAAAGGGAATATATACGCATTAGTGAACTGCAATTGTTACTGGTATTTGAAATCATTTCTTTTATTGAATATCTAAAAATATATAATAGCAGGTGCAACATTCATTCACTCCTGCTTGGCCAATGAGGGAGTTATCAATTTTTTAACCTTTTAAGCAAAATTATCCTAACTAAACTCACGTGGCAGCTAACACTGTGTAATATAATTATTAATATTAGAAGAATTAAAGTCATGTAAACTATTCAAAGAGATCCCGAAATTGAGTTAATTTTGTTTTGGTAGATGAAAAACCAGTGAAGCACAGTCACAGCATTTTAAGTTGCTACATATAATATGTTTAAAATAAATAATATAATGAACTCCTTTATGGAAGTGAAGTTGATTTTAGTTCTCTTCCTATTATTATTCAGGCAGAGTTTGATAGCTCAGCAGCCTGTGCTGTATGCGTGTTAGCGAGGACAGGTTTGCAATTGAAGCTGATTGTTTGCCCAAACACCATCTGGCTTGCCCATTTATAATATGTTAAATGAGACTGCCCAAGGTGTGAGGAAAATCTTAATTTCACATTTATTCAGGTCATATTGGTTGAAAATTCTCTGGTCACAGCTCAAACTGCATCCTTATCATGTTTGTATTTTTATTACAGCCCACATTTTTAAAAATTTGTCTAATTTGCTCTCTTGATCTTCACTTTCCCTTTAATTATCTTAGATACTTTATTTTATTTTATTTTATTTTTTTTGAGACAGAGCCTCAAGCTGTCACCCTGGATAGAGTGCTGTGGCATCACAGCTGACAGCAACCTCCAATTCCTGGGTTCAAGCGAGTCTCCTGCCTCTGCCTCCCAAGTAGGTGGGACTACAGTTGCCCGCCACAACGCCCGGCCATTTTTTGGTTGCAGCCGACATTGTTGTTTGGTGGCTGGGCTGGATTCGAACCCGCCAGCTCAGGTGTACGTGGCTGGCGCCTTAGCCCGTTGAGCCACAGGTGCTGAGCCCTTAGATACTTTACTACTAAAGTTTTCCATCCACTTTCAATCATCATATTAGCCATCTTGTTACAATATATAGTATTACAAGCTTTAGTAAAATAATTAAATACTTTAAAAGCCAAATGTCTTTGCATAGACTTTTCATATATTAAATTATCTATTATAGGGAAGTTTCAGTATCCATAGATAAATATACACATATAAGCAGATATTTTAAAATGCATCACTATTATAAAGAAAAGTATTTATATTTAAAGTGACATTTTGAAAATTTACCTATTAATACATTCTTATTTGTGTACAAAGTTGAGATTTTAACTGAAAGTTAATGACTCAGTATTTTCAAATAACTGACCAAAATATTTAAATAAAACTAATAAAATAAACATTTTACTTTGCATTAGGCACTGCTGCTAGAACATTAAATGCTGAGAAATTCTTTAAAAACTACATCACATTTTAATTCACTCTCAAAGTTCTACAAGAATTTTTACTGTTTTAGCTAAAAGAATGATTAGAAATAGTGTTCCAGAAGAAATGATATTTCATAAAAATATAATACTCTTCTGGAAGAATGTGATATAAGTATATAAGTAATTCAATGCCAAAGTATATTGGGAAGTGAAAGCTTTTTATATAGAAATTAATTCATATTTAGAAAATAAAAGTTACATATTAATTTAAATTAATATGAAATTTTTGTCAAAATGTTGTATTGGGCGAGTAATTTCTTAATTATTAGTTAAACAAAAGCTCCAATAGTGATATTCCAGAAAATATCATGGCATTTAAGAATGTGAATATTCACAATTCACATTTTATTACTCAGTTTTAAAATCCTATTCTGTGATTATTATTGCTGATTTAGGAAAATAACATTATTCATCAGTTAAGTTAAATTTTAAAATTAAAATTAGAATCTGAAAGAGCAAATAAGATTTAATTTGAAAATATATAGCTTTGTGAGATCTAACAATATAACTTATTATTATATAAGACATGTATGCAGTGAGATAAATCCTAGTAGAATTCCTTGTTAATAATGTGTTTCTGAGGCTGAGGATCTTCATTCAGTTCTGAAGCCACCACTGTGGTAGTGGTGACCAGCAAAGCACCACAATAGAACCATAGCCTTGGATTCATCTGATATTTGTAATGTTAAAACTTCATACTTGATAAGGTAGTTTGAATTATATATTTATATACATTTTGTGCATTTCAGATAACCTTAACAAAATCAGTATAACATATAGTATTTCTCAGTTAATCATTAGAATATATGGAAGCTACTAATTGTACTATTAACATTACTCTATATACAAAACTATGTATGATTTAAAGTTCTAAAATTAAGCCTGTTTTTTCTAAATCAGTTTAAGAACAGTAGTAAAATAAGCTGCATTATTCAGTATGATTCGTAAAGTAATCTAATTATTCATTTTGTTTTTAAACACTTTCCCCAGCGGTACATAGAAATGATTTTTCAAAGATTATTAGATTAGCAGATATATCCTATTTTAAGGGAACTATAATTATATGGTAAAGATAAATGATAGTTTTTTTTAACAAGTGAACAGTTTATTAAGGATTAAACAAAGGTATGATGTGATACAGTACAAGCAAGACACTCAAGATAGGTATAATAGTATTACTCACACAAAAACTTCAATTTCACCTCAAAAAAAATCACAAGACAAAAAAGAAAACAATTTCATTCTTATAAGATAAGATATTTCATGCAAAGTATTAACTCTGCCCCTCCCCCCAAAGCCCAACCTCCCAACAAACAAAAAACTATCTGGGAATCCTGCTATGCTAACATATTAACCACAGTAGAATCATTCATAGGAAAACAGTAATTAAGCAATGAATTGAATTAAATAACAAAGTTCAAACTGTCATAAACTCATAGACCACAATGATGTTACAAAACAAGCAATTCCAGAAA
>CAUYON010102614.1:0-31403 GCA_963573935.1 Arctocebus calabarensis | reverse complement strand
GCTAAGTCATGGAAGAAGCCCAAGAGCCCATCGATACACGAATGGATTAATAAACTGTGGTACATGTATACCATGGAATATTATGCAGCCTTAAAAAAGAGGGTGACTTTTCCTCTTTCATTTTTACATGGATGGAGCTGGAACATGTTCTCCTTAGCAAAGTATCTCTAGAATGGAAGAAAAAGTATCCAATGTATACACCCCTAATATGAGACAAATTCTTTATCATTCAAGTGAAAGCTACAAAAATGATATTTTAATGAAATATAACATCTTTGGAAATATTTTTGATGTCTGGCTTAGTAGAAGACAGCCAGAGTCTAATACCTGCTTCTGTATTCAATCTGTCATGGTAGAGGAAAAAATTTGTACCAGAATTCCATACCCAGTCAAACTGAAATTAGAGGAGAGGGACAAGATATTTTCAGACATTTCTGGACTCTGAAATGTTATCCCCTATATCCTCTTTTTGGGAGAAGCTGTTGAAGAACGTGCTGCAAAGCCAAAGAGTAAGTCAAGGGAAATGAAGACCTGGGATTTGGGCAACTGAGGAATCAACTCCAAACATCAGTGAAAAGAGACCCAGAGAGACGTTTGCACAGGCCAAGCCCTTGGTGATAAAAGGAACATAATAGAATAAGTGATGTTATGCAGTGCATGGGGGAAATAATGGAGATGCTGGTAATAGAATTAGAGCATAATCATAAACTTCTGGGAAAGCAAATATTTATGCAAGAAAGAATGAGTAGCAATCCTACCCTCTGTAGTGAATGATTGCCCCAAAATAACAACAATGCAAACATTGCTTATTGAATTTCAGGATTTAGTTTTACCCTATAGAGAAAGCAAAGACAACGTAATTTTTGTTACAGAACAGAAAGTGAATTTTATCAGTGTTAAAAATGCACAAGTGAAATTAAAGCTGATAGAAATGGAAATATAAAAGTCAGGGGAAATAGCAGAAGGGAAATTAGGGTTATGAGCTTCTCATCTTGGAAAGGAGGAACTATTTGATGGAGCAAGAAATACTGTTAGTTTCTTGTGCATGTTGACAAAAGTCACCAAGTAGGAGCTCTACCCAGTGCTGTTCCTCTACTGGGACACAGGGAAAGGGGAGGGAGTGGGGTGGTGTTAGCCAGCAGCATCTTCACCCAATATGGTAAAAAGTCAGCCTTGCAATAAATTGACCAATCATGAAATTGTGGTGGGTGCCTATTATTTTGTGATAGGGAGGTAGAGGCCATCTCAGCTCAAAATATGGAGGTGGGAAGAGGAAAAGCAGTAGATTACTACATTTATTAGCCAAATATTTTAAAATTAATTTTAAGGACATACAAAAAAAGTAAAGATGCAGATCTGTGTGGTCTAGGCCACTAATATACATCATCAAATCTGCTTGGCTCGTTCTTGTCCCGTGCCTGTGATACTGAGGTTTGTGTATGGGAGGGGTAGGAATGAGAATCTGGCATGTTCTCTTTCAACCTACATAGGAAATGTGGATCAGGATGCTCCAGAAGAGCCTTCAGGGATCATGGTATGTAAATGAAGACCCACTCTTTTTCAAATAACAGGGTTCTTTCATATCGAATCCTAACTCTGTAGGAGGGTTGACAAATGTTCTCTATTATCAACCGCGACTTAATGTACTTTCCATGGAGGCTTGTGGAGGGTGCTGGTAGTCAGGGGTGGAATAGGAAACACGAAAATGTTCCCTCTGTCAGCAGCCTCAGTGCTGACCCTTACTCCCAAGGAGACACTCCAAGAAAAGTCTTGATCTGTCACCTGGCACCACCTTGGTGAATGCGTTAGATCACTCCAGATGCTACAGAAATAGCAGGTCATCAAAGCCAGCCTGGGAATCAAAATGAGTATTTAATTGCAGTTTCTGATACTCAGAGGGAGACATGGCATAAAGAAGGCAGTCTTTAGAAGATATCATCTAACCACAAGAAACAGATGCCAAGTCAGGTGACTGGTAATACAGAGAATGAAATACTAGGTGTGCCAGATGGACACAGGAGGCCTCGGGGGTGAGGAATTGCAAGAATAGTCTCATAATTCTCTACCTGGAAGAGGTGTCTCGTTGTCACCTTTTAGAGAGCAGAGAATCCATCTAAGCCAAATTTGTTTATCATGGAGTTTGCTCGATTAAGCGTTATTTAGGACCAATTTAATAAGAGTTTTGGGGAAAAGGTAGAGAGATATTTCTTGGTCCCAGTTATCTTTCTCCATGTAATTATCTGTAGGCTTGTGGGATTTGATGTCTACAACTCCCTAAAGATATGGACTTTTGGCAATTATCTAATTCAAATGCCAGGAGAAGGAATTCATGGCTGAAAAGTCATGAATTGTTGAAATAAACATTGTTCGCAGAAGTTTAGAATCTTTTGAGCCACAGTGCTACATTTAGAGGATGTCTAGCCTTTACAGGTCTCATCTTCTTCCCTAAAGGAGAACCTTCGAAACTCATTTCTCTATATTCCTTGGTGTCTAGGATGTAGGCACATGAGCTCATCTCTACTCATCAAACTCACTGGCACGAGATGTTGTTTGAAAGAAGCGACATGGGACTAGGCTCTGGGAGGAATCCATGTTGCTGGCACTGGTGCTGCTGAGGTGTCCCGCTTTCAGGGATAGAGTGTCTGTCTGCATGGTGGAGTAGAACCAAGGGGATCATGGAGGTGGCATCAGTGAAGGAGATCTCGGCATGATGGGTCTGTGTTATGGCCTTAAGACTCATGCCTCAGGTCTTCCAACAGTTCAGAGAACAATGCACTCTCCTTTAATAAACTCCTTTCTGCCTAATCAGCTAGACTCCATCTCTGTTGCTTACAGCCACGAGTCCTGGTGGACACAGTGATATGCGCTGATAAAAAGAACCAGCTAACTGCTGGACATCTCTGTCAAACAAGAGATATCCATCCAGTAGCAGGATGGCTAATTTATGTACTCATAAATTCACTTATTTTATACAGACACCTCTCTGTGATGAAGGAAGAGTGGGGAAAAGCTAGTCTTTTAGAGACATGAATGAGTTTTGATTCCAGTTTTAGAGATAACATCCCAAAGTTTGAGACACTGACATTTCACTTGGTTTTCAAAGTGCTAGTTAACTTTGACTCTGAGCTATGATGGCAGAAATGGCTGACAATATAATTATGATTGTGCCTATCAGTCATTTTATATTATACAAAAAGTAGATCTTTATTCTCCATCGAACTTCTGGAGAGTGGGTGGGTTTTTCTGCTTGCATATGATTATGAAGGAACTAAGGTTTGGATATCTTAGAAAATGTTTTCATTGTGTTCTTTTCAAGTGTACTTAAATCAGGTTATTCTTTAAAAATTTTAGAAGAAATTCAAATTCAATATGAAAATTCACCAAAGTCTACTTACCAAAAGTCAATTCAGCCCAGATTTTCTGGAGGGATTATTTTTATGTGACAGAAATAACAATAGCGGGGTTCAGATTTAAAGACCGTAACTTGGCAGAGTTTTGCTTGGGGAAATTCCAGCTCGAAGGAGAAACTAGAAAACAATTTTCTGGTATAAGACCAGAATTTTAAAGGAGTTATATGTTTGAATACCACCAAACCAGCAAAGTGGATCTAAGATTGCTCAAACTCAAAAGCAACCCCAGGCTGCCTTAGTTATACTAATAAGAGATAGGCTTCTAGAGCAATATATCCTCCAGAAGGGGAATTCCTCCTCAACCCCTCTCATAGTATATGGTCATGTGGAAAAATAGACAAAGGAGATTTCCTCGGTGTGCAAAATTTGGGTCACCCATAGTGACTGGCCGAGAAATTCATCCCATGGCCAAATGCTGGAGTCTTCATTTTCCTTTTGTAGTGAGATGTGTCTTATACTATTGATTAGAGACTATGCTTATTCTTTTTTCATTTTCTCAACATTTCGTGTGTGTGTTTATACCGTTATCTCTGCATCCTTGCATACTGTGTATGTTTAGAGGTGGTTAAATGCTTCATTCAGTCAGGGTGCATGACTGCCTGAGAGGAAGGCGTAGTACTCAGGACCTAGATGTCGTCATTGGATGTAGATTTGGGGTTGTCTTTTTTTTGACAAGTGTTTATGTTTTTTGATGTACCTAGGATAGTTGAATTGTATCACGTGGGTGTTTAATAATTACATGGCTGTTTCTCATAAGAAAAGTTAAGTGAGAAAGAAAAAATATATATGCTTGGGAAGCAGTGTTTATGCGTGTGTCTGTGCTCATGTGTATGCAGGTGTGTATGCACCTGTCGTGTATCCAAGGGATAGAATGTAGTGGGCTATTTGCTGTCACTTCTGACTACTCAGCATACTTTTCTATATGTGTGAAAAGTAACCCTCATTTTATTTGGAAAACTTTATCTGTCTGAAATTTTATTATTTTGATGGAGTTGTTAATCATAGTTACTAATCTTCCTTTGGCCATGGAAGTAGGGCACATGCCAGACTTGGCCAGTCAAAAGTAACCACTGGTCTGGACCAAAGGTGATTGTTGAATATTTTAAAGATGAGCATTTGACCCACATTGGGTTAATCAGAGTCCTAGCTGAGAATTTTTTAGGTAATAGAGAGGACTGCCTCTTTTCTACTGGGAGTTCTAGGTTTATACCTGTGGTCCCCAACATTTGTGGCACCAGGGAGTGGTTTCACATGGACTGGAGTGGAGGGATCGCTTTGATATGAGTCTGCCAGCAATTGATTTGTTATGTTCTCTGTGCACTTGCACCTCTCTGTAATGATAATTGGTATTTGCAGCCACTCCACAGGGCTCCACTCAGATCATCAGGTATTATATTCTTGTGAGGTGTGCAAACTGGACCATTTGAATGCACGATTTACAGTGGGGGTTGCACTGCTGTGAGAGTCTAATGCTTCCACTGAACTGTCAGGAGGCAGCGCTCAGGCGGGGATGTGAGTGAGGGATGGGGAGTGGCTGTAAACACAGATGAAGCTTCACTTGCCCACCTGCCATTCACCTCCTGCTGTGCAGCCTGGTTCTTGATAGGCCCTGCAGCCCCAAGGGGTTGGGGACATCATAATATGACAATGTGAGCCTGTAGCTTCCAGTGGCCAAATAGCCTACCACATGGAGACAACATGTGGCTGTAACAGGTGGCTTTTCCTGAGCACTCATGAGGTGCCAGGCACTGGTCTAAGTGCTGTATGTGCGTTATTTCACTTAATCTGTGTAATTAGCTCTATGACATGTTTTGTTATAGCCTCATTTTACAAAGGAGGACTCTGAGCCAGAGAGTGGTTAAGTATTAAATTGCTTACATTTATGGTGGAACAAGGATTTGTATTTGGGAAGTCTGACTTTGTAGCTCAAGGTTTTCACTGCTATGCCACACATCACTAAGCTGAGCAGAGAAAAGTCAAACAGAAAGAAGGAGAACCAGGAAAGGGAGGGGAAGAAAGAACCCTGGTGGTCAGTTTGAGGAAGCCGAGACAAACAGTGCCAAGAGACGAAGAGAAGGGAAGCTTCAAGTCCAGCTGTAGTGAGGCTAGCTGTACTCGGGTACTTTTCAGGTCCCGAACTATGGCTTCCTTTCAGAGCATAAATGAGTTTTGTCATTTGTGACTACCGGAGCTTGAACCAATACAATTATATATATTATTTTATAGCAGTGAGTCCAATAGAAGAAAACATTCTACATCTGTAGCCACCTGACACCATGGGCTACTGAACAATTAAAATACTCCTATTGGCTTGGCATTTGTAGCACGGTGGTTATGGCCCCAACCACATACTCCAAGGGTGGCGGGTTTGAACTTGGCCTGGGCCAGCTAAACAGCAATGACAACTGCAACAAAAAATAGCCGGGTGTTGTGGCGGGTGCCTGTAGTCCCAGCTACTTGGGTGGCTGAGGCAAGAGTCGCCTAAGCCCAGGAGTTGGGGTTGCTGTGAGCTGTGACGCCACAGCACTCTACTGAGGGCGACTCTGTCTCAACAACAGCAAAAAATTCCTATTATTGACCAGGGAACTGAATTTTTAGTTTTATCTCATGTTAACTAATTTAAATTTCAATTTCAATGGGCACAATGGCTAGTAGGTGCTATACTGGACAGCACAGAGCCAGGGGATGCAGCGAGAGGTATTCTCAGATTCTCATAATACTGTGTAGTTTCACTAGACCTTCTATAACAAAGGAGGGTAAGTGAGGCAGCCCTGAACATTTTTCATTGATGTATAGTAACTGTACACATTTATGGGGTGCGTGTAATGTTGTGATACACACACACAGCGTGGAATGACCAAATCAGAGTGGCTCAAATATATGTCACCTCCACCATTTGTCATTTGTGTTGGGAACATTTCAAGTCTTCTCTCGTAGTTATTTGGAAACAGATAACATATGGTTGTTAATTCAGTCACCCGACTGTGTAGTAAATACTAGAACTTATTCTTTCTGTCTAACTTATATTTGTACCCATTAACCAGCCTCTCTTTAGTCCCCTTCTCCCAGCCTCTGAACACCCATCATTTCACTCTCTACCTCCATGAAATCAACTTTTTCAGTTCTCTCACATGACTGAGAATGTGCAATATTTGTCTTTCTGTGTCTGGCTCTTTTCACTTAACATAACATTGCAGTTTCATTCATGTTGCTGCATGTGACAGGAGTTCATTCTTTCTGATGGCTGAATACTATGCCACTGTGTATACAGAACATTTTCCTTACCCATTTGTTTACTGATAGACACTTAGGTTGATTCCATATCTTGGCTAGTGTGAATAGTGCTGCAGTAAGCATGTGGGTGTCATCAGGGGTATCCTTTGATACACCAATTTCCTTTCCATTGGATAAATACCCAGTAGTGGGATTGCTGGATTGTATGATATTTTATGATAGTTCTAATTTTAGTTTTTTGAGAAATGTCCTTAATATTTTCCATAATGGCTGTATTAATTTACATGCTCACTAACAGCATAGGAGACTTTGCTTTTCTCTGCCTTCTTGCCAGTATTTGTCTTTCTTTTTTTTTTTTTGATCTTTTGATAATAACCATTCTAACTGGGGTAAAATGATATATTTATTATGGTTTAATACCTGATGATTAGTGATGTTGAACAGTTTCCATATACATATATATGCCAGCCATTCATATGTTCTGAGAAATGTCTATTTAGAATTGTCGCTCACTTTTCAATGGGATTATTATTATTATTGTTATTATTAGTAGTTTTTTTTGCTGTTTAATTATTTTAGTTCCTTGTATCTTCTGGATATTAGTCCTTGTGGGATGAATAGTTGGCAAATATTTTCTCCTGTTCTATAGGTTGTGTCTTCACTCTGTTGCTTCCTTTGCTGTGGGCAGCTTTTAAACAATAGATATTTATTTCTCTCAATTCTGGGGGTGGCAGCGACAGATTCAGTGTCGGGTAAAGTCCTGTTTCCTCCTTGATAGACGATGTCTCTTCAGTGTGTCCTCACATTGAAAAAGGGGCAAAGGAGCTCCCTGGGCCTCTTCTGCAAGGGCACTAACTCCATTTGTGAGGGGTCTGCCCTCCTGACCTAATCACCTCCCAAAGCCCCCACCTCCTATTACCATCAGCTTGGATTGAAGATTTCAACATGTGAATTTTGGGGGGACACAAACATTGGGGAGACCATAGCAATTACTAAACATGAAGGAGCAAAATGAATTACTAACTATTACAACCCAAGAATTTAGAAAATAATAAAACAGATGTAAGGAAAACAAATGGAAAGATTTATAAAATGAAAATAGAAATTATTGGTTCACAAAATAGAACACTAGAACATAAATTTGAGAGCTAGGTAAATTACAGATGTGAAAGTAATGAAACAGGTAAATCACTAAAGAGGGAAAAAGCATAATTGACAAAACTTGAAATATGAATGGAAACATAATCCTTGAGACAGAAAATTGCATGAGTTCTAAGGGAAACCTATACCTATTTCTGTGAAAAGAAATGTGAAAAAAACAGGTTGCTTTCTAGGAAAACTTCTAAAAATTGATTGTGTTATAGACAGAAAACCTAAGCCAACCTGATGGATTGTTATAGAATAAAATGAGAAATTTGCCAAAGAACTACCCCCTCTCTGCTTTGTTCAAAGGCCCCAGTTTGGACATTAAACAGCTGTGTAGTACTTGATCCCAAATATATTTAATTATTCCCCCATCATTGGGCATTTACAACTTTACAAATCTTTTTTTTTTTCCAAACAAAAACTGAGGTCTGGGTGATGATAGTAACACTAATATATTGTACACTTCAAAATAGCTAGGAGAGATAATTTTGAATATTCTTACCAAGGTAATGATAGCTCTTTAAGGTAATGGATTTGCTAATTACCCTGATTTGATCATTACACAATGTATATGTGTATCAAAACATCACTTTGAACTCCATAAATACATGCAATTGTTATATGTCAATTAAAAATAAAACTTAAAAAAGAAAAAAACTGAATATTTTCAAACTTGAAGAAGAGACTTGCAAAACCCCTCAAATTGTATTAGAAGACTGCAAGAGACACATTATGAATTTTGTTTATGCCAGCATGATAGGGATTTCAAATCTGGAAAGGAATAAAAAATAACAATAGAGGTGAACTTCACCTAGGGAGATCAATACAAAATTTTAATAAAATAATAGCAAATGAAAACCAGTAGCATAATCAAATAGTTAAATACGGTTTAACATTAAGTTTTTTTTAATACTTTATTTGTTATCTCATTCATTCTCTTGCTCTTTTTTTTTTTTTTTTACACAGTCTCACTGTGGCACTCTAGAGTGCAATGGCATGATAGCTCACAGCAACCTCAAGTTCTTGGGCTTCAGCGATCCTCTTACCTCTGTTTTTCTATTTTTAGCAGAGACAGGCTCTTGCTCTTGCTCAGGCTGGTCCTGAACTCCTGAACTAAAGTGATCTATCTACCTTGGCCTCCCAGAGTGCCAGGATTACAGGAGGGGGCCTATTTGCTATCATTCTTGATCAATAAGGATTTAATAAAATAAGAATTGAGGAAATGCTTCATAAAACAGATATTTCCTTAATAAAGCAAAACTATATCTTAAACCAAAAGTCAGCATTATTCTTCATAAGAATACCTGTTAATACTATCAAAATCAGGATCAAGAAAAGGATGCCCACTCTCACTATCGTTATCTGATAGTTATTCTAGAGTACTAGCTAATAAAAAGAAAGAAAGAAGGGCATAAAATTGTAAGACAAGACATGGAAGCAACCTAAGTGGCCATTGATGGATGAATTAATAAACAAAATGTGGCAGGTGTATACAATGGAATTTTATTCAGTCTTAACAGAAGGAAGTCTTGGCATATGTGACCACATGGATGAACCTGGAGGGCATTATGCCAAGTGAAACAAGCCAGTCATGGAAGGACAAACAGTGAGGCATCCAAAGCTGCCAAACCCACAGAAGCAAAAATTAGAATGGTGGCTGCCAAGGTTGGGAGAGAGGGGAATTAAGAGTTGCCAATGGGCATGAAGTTTTATTCATTCAAGAAGGAAACATTCATGAGATCTTCTGTACAACATTGTGCTTATAGCTAACTATATTGTTCTGTACACTTCATTTTTTTGAGAAAATAGATCACCACAATATGATTTTATAAAAGACTAAAAATTGTAAGGGAAAAGACAAAATTATCATTTTCAAATGCTATGATTATATAACTAGAAAACCCCAGGGAACTAACCGAAAGAAGTTATTAGAAACAGTAAGAGAATTCAGGCTGTTCCCAAATCAATATGCCAAATCAATAACTTTCCTAATAAATAACACTTTATTAGTTAATATAATGGTGTAGAAACATGTGAAAAGATAATTGATCTCATTCATCTTTAATGAGATAAAATGAGAATGAGGACTCCTTTTCACTTATGAGATTGATAAGGTTAAAAATCGACAGTATATAGAATTTAAAGCATAGGGAAACATATTCTTATAAAATGTTGATGACAGTGTAAAATGAGTGCAGGCTTCTTTGGTAAACAATTAAACATTATCTAGCATCACAAAAAGTGCACACACCCTTTGACTTAGCTGTTCCACGTGTAGGAATTTATCCGAACGATTCCTTTCATGTATGCATTAATATATATACAAGAGTGTTTATCATAGCTTAGAAATAGCAAAACACATGTAAAGTCAAAAACGTCCAGTGAAAGGAAACTGATTAAATGTATTTGGAATAGACTCTTACACAGCTGTTTAAAGGAAGGAAGCAGATAGACACGGAACAAACCCTGTCTGTTTGGGCATATGTAACAAAGTACCTGAGACTGGCTAATTTACAAACAGAAGTGTATTGCTCACAGCTTGGAGGCTGGGAAGTCCAAGATCACGGTGGCAGGAGGTTCAGTGTCTGCTGAAGGCACATTCCTCATAGACGCCTGTGGTGCTCTATGCCCTCCTCTGGTGGCAGGGCAAAAAGGCTAAGAAGTCCCTCAGGCCTCTCCCCAGGGCACCAATTCCATTTGCGAAGGCTCCACCTCTTAATGCTATCACCTTGGGGTTAGGTTTCAACACCTGAGTTTGGGGGAGACACAAGTATTCAGACCACAGCTGTCTCCAATATAAATATTATGAAACAGTCACCAGACATTGAGTAATGCCCAGAGCCACCTCCCAGTTGTCTCAGGAAAAAAGACAGATATTAACAATACTTTCTGAAGGAATAAAATAACACAAATCAAGGTCTGTTAAAGGTCAACCAGAATCCCAGCGTGGAAGAACACCTTCCTTTCTCATCATGTTACCATGATGTCCAAAGGCATTGCCTTTTGGTTGACCTGAGCAGTATAAATGTGAGCCTGAATCCAGTCTTCATTTATTCCTTAATTTGCTCATTCACATAGCGTGTGTTGACCCTCCTTCCTCTCCCCTTCTGTCCCTCTGGACCAGGTACCATGCTAGACCTGCAGGACACAGCGGGAAGCAAGGGATGTCTGGTCAGTTCCTTCCTTCGTGAAGATTTAACAGTCTCGACTAGGTTTTGCTACTATAAGTGTGGTTTGGGGACCAATGGCATCAGCATCACCTGGAAATAGGTTATAAATGCAGCATTATGGGACCCCTTCTCCCCCAACCCCAGACTTGCCTGCAAGTCAGATTCTGCATTTTAACAAAATCCCTAAGGGGTTCCTTTGAATGTGCTTTTCTGGGGAGTATCTGCAAATATCTGTACTCCTGTGAGTTCAGACAGGTCTAAATGGGAGAGCACAGTTACAGCTGGCTTGGAACATGCTGAGCAGACGTACAGAAGTGTTGGGGGAAAGAGGTTAAATACCTGCCATCCAAATTGTACTATAACTTTACTCTAATTTTTGTCCTGCCTTTTCTCTCAGGAGTTAACAACTAAATAGCTTTGCTGCGCAGTTGCTATAGCAACAGGGTCTGGTAGGCTTTTGCTGTTTTTTATTGCAGTGGCCTCTCCACCAGTCTCCCTGCCTTCAACCAAGCCTGTTTGCCATCAATCAAAGTTGAAATCAAACACATGGTGATGGGGACAGTCACAGCCCCTGGAGGATAAGCTTGTGCAATAATGGCTCCACTTCGCATTTACTTGGGACTGTTTAGGATTATGCTGAGCTGATTCCAGAATTCAAAACACAATCAGCCCTTGCCACAGAGAGAAAAAGAACTTCTTTGATGAATGTATATTGAAAAATTTTAATTTCTATAATTTTTTCCTATATGCATAATAGCAAAAAATTAGAAAATGCAAATGAGTAAAAAGATACACAATCTGTCTAAGTTCCTACAGATCTGTCATTTTTAGTGACTGTACATTATGCCTTTGTTGGGTAAAGTGGGAGAGTGCTTATGAAGCTCCTGGTGCTGAGCCCAGCACATAGTGGGTCTATAGTCATGGGCATTATCACCCTTCCTCCCCCAGGTGATAAGGCCTTGGCACACACCTTTCTTTGCCCGCCCCCACTGACTGCTACCGAGTCCAGCCATCCACATCCAGCGGCTGTCATTGTCCCTAGCGTTCTGGCCTTCCTGAAGCACTTTCTTTGGTATTTTCTGTGCAGACACATCCCCTCAATTGCCTTTGTCCAAAGAAACGCAAGCACCAGGCACCCCAGTTCCTGGTGGCTGGGTCTTAACCTCAATTCCTCATAGTCCTCTCGGTAGCTGCCTCTTTTCCTGTGTATTTTTTGTAACAAAGATCCAGAGGATTGGGGAGAGGAGGGATTATGTGGACTAGTTCCCCAATCTCTGGGAAGGTGTACCCAATTTATGGATGTGGTAGGTGTGGTCCAAAGAGGTTACAGGCGTTCACACAGCAAATTAATGACAGAGAGGAATTAGAGACTTTTCCTGGTTTTACTGGTATAACATAACAAACATGTAATGTTTTGGTGGGTTGTAACATCCTGAAATAAGTGTGCACAGCCTGTGTGTGCAGCTCCATGAAGCTTCACATATGTACACACTCATGCAGCCCCCAGAAGCATCGAGACAGGACCCCAGAAGCTCCCTCCAGCCAATTGCCCATTAACACGCCAGTCAAAGGTAACTTTGAGCATTCTGGACTAGTTTTACTCACAACATGTGGGTCTGAGGATCAGGGGAGAGCCCTAGCCACTACCATTTCACACACAAGTAAAGGTTAAGTAACAACAATGACATCTAATATATGTTAACTGCTTCCTCTGTGCCAGGCACTGTGCATACGAGTGCTCAGAGCTCCAGGAGGCAATGTAACTCTTTCTTGCTCTTATCTGTTTAGATTTCTTTTTCTTTCTCATTTCCTCCCTCCCTCTTGCAACCTCAAACTCCTGGGCTCAAGTGATCCTGCCTCAGCCTCCTGAGGAACCAGGACTACAGGTGCACACCACCACATCTGGATAATTTTTCTCTTTTTTTGCAGAGATGGGGTCTTGCTGATGGTTAGGCTGGTTTTGAACTCCTGGCCTCAAGTGATGCTCCTGGAACTCTTGGCCTCAAGCTGATGCATTCAGCACATCTGTCTTTCTAGATACCAAGACCTGTGGTAGAGGTGTGACTTCCAGGACATGGGGCGGGCAGAGCAGCTTCAGGGAGTCTGTTTCTTGGCTTTGGTGTTAGGCCTTGAATTCCACAGAGCAGGCAATTGGGAAGGGAGTTGGATAGAAGGAGGGGAGAGCAAGAGCCAGCTGGGACCCATGAGTACAAACTGGAACAGGAGGACGAAGCATTGTGCTTTTCTAGGACTGAGGATTCTGAGATTCAAGTTTTAAAACTGGGAATAGCCCCCGGGAGGAGGTGGACACCTCAAGGACAGACTGAAAGCCGTGTCCTCTTGCCACCTGCATGCTTGATGGTCTGGGTGTCCTGCGGGAGATGCTGGCACCTGCTGAGGAGCTGAGCACTAGATCTGGGCCAGTTGAAGAAACTACAGGGGGGCTGGTGGAGGTGGAGTAGGCACAGGTTCCTCACCAGGGAGGCCGGTCAGCAGGGAAGTGACAACGTGAGCGGGCTGCGAAATGACTGCCAGCTCCACTCCCACCTGCAAAGCTCCCCCAAGAACATGTCCTGTGTCCACCTGAGCAGAAACACACAGGGCCGAGAACTCTGGGAGATGGAGGTTGCCTCAAAGGCCCTTTTACAGATGGAGAAACTGAGCTTCAGAGAGATCGATTAGCACCCCCAGGCCACACAGCTAGCCAGGGTCACTAACCTGGGCTCTGTCTCACAGGCTGTGGGAGGTCAGGGACAGCCGGGTAGAGCTCCAGGCTCCAGGTCCAGTGGCTGGGGTTAGGGGACATCCCGGGCATGGAGGCAAAGCAGAGCTGCTGGAAGCAGGGGTGTGACCCAGACAGGCTAGGAAACTTCTGCAAGCCTGCATTTCCCAGTGTGTCATAGTTCCCACCTCCATGGGGTTTTTATAAAGATTAAGGAAGATGATCCAAAGACTCAGGGAGGCTGTTACGATCGGTGATTCGAGAGCTGTGCAGGAATATTTTGAGGGCTGGTGGTGGGGAAGGAGTCATCACTGCCCAACTCTGGGAAGTCTCCTCAGGTCAAGAGTATGCGATGGAGAGGGACAGAGGCCCGAGGTGCCTCACAGAGAGCTGGTAAGGGTTAGGCTGAGGAGTTAGGAGGACTGCAGAGGCAGGGGTGAGGGAGCCCATAGTGGGCATGTGCCAGGCCTTGGAAATTGAGAGGTCCCTGAAGGTCTCATCCACCCCGCTCCCCCAGCAGGACAGAAGCCTTTCACAGGAGGGTCATCGAGGGGTTGTTCTTGCTGGCCTAGGGGCTGTGGTGAGCCAGCCGGACTCCTGGCATCAGGACAGCCCTGGTGGAGTGGGAGAAATGGAGCAGCAACCTTGAGGCCTGCTCTGCCACGGGGGGTGGGGGCAAGTGCACCAGTTTCCCAGAGTTTGGTGCTAAATTTAGAACCCAGCTTCCCAGTGAGCTTAGTCTTTGTTGAGTCAGAGGAGAAATGCATGGCTGATAGAACTCACCTGCCTGTCATGGCCCAGCTGGCACCTACAACTGTCGTGGAGGGTGGCATAGGAAGCTGGCAGGGCTGAGTGTACACCTCTGTTCCTAGACCATGGCTGTTAAGGCCATCATGGCAGGTGGGACCAGAGAGCCTACCATGCTGCTGACGTGGACCTACTGACTAGCAGCATTCTCCTACACAGAGCCAAGCCCTAACTTTTCATCCAGAACTTCTGCTACCCCCTGAATTTAGCACTGGGAGGAACGAATTCACCACCAAGCCTGTGAGGCCCCAGCGTCCTTGTCTATTGGTTTCAGGGCATCAGTTATTTTTTAAGGCTGAGGTGGAATACTGGCTCTGTGGAAGTCAGGCTTGAGGGGGGGGTGGTTTGAGTACCTACTGTGTGCCAGGCCCCGTGGCAGGCCTGAGGATGCAGGAGCTGCCAACCCATAGCAGTGTTTCAAAGCTGGGGATCGCCACCCCATTAGTGGATCACCAGGTCAAATTAGTAGATTGTGGCCAGTACTTAAGAAAATGAAATAAAAAGAAAAGATCGGAAGGTGTTGAAAGTAGAAAGGGGAGATGCTATTTTCTGAAACTTTGATGTATGTAGATGACTAGATCGTAATAGGAAATGTGCTTGTTCCTAGGGGCTGGCGTCTAGAAGAAGTTAAGAGGCACTGGCCTGGAGGGGAGGAAGCGTCCCAGGGCAGCGCCGTTGTAGTTGTGCAAAGAGTAGAGACCTGGATTTGAATCCTAGATCTGTCACCAGCCATGTGATCCTGGTCTGGAAGCATCTCTAAGTCTCTACTCTTTTTTCTTTTTCTTTTTTTTTTTTTAATTTAAGGACAATAATGCTTTCTACAAAGGGGGTTAGTGAAAGCTGGAACTGACTGAGCCGGGTCCTAGCACGGTGCCTGGTACCCTGTAGGTCCTGAGGACAGGAAAGCAATTCCATTTTCACAAGCATGAACAGAATGAGTGGGAGGAAGGAAGAGCTGACTCTTGGGGGCTGGCAGGGGCTTCCGAGAAGAGCTGACGAGTGAGGCTCAGGTGATGCGTAAGAGCACATAAAGGAAGGCAGAGGGAGAGGGGCTGTCTGGGAGAGGAGCCGTCATCTCTTAAGGTGGGAGCAGCTGCTTTGGGGTGGCTGGAGGGTAGAGTGAGTAGGCAGCAGGGAATGTCAGGAAATCAGCTCATGAATATGGGTCCCTTTGAGAGAGAAGATCCTGCAAGACCATGTGGGGTGCTGGGGCAACATTCTGGGGTCATGGGAACCGCAATGGCTTGGGTGTGTCCCCTCCAAAATCCAGGGGTTGAAACTTATTGCTCATTGCGATGGAATTAAGGGGGGGCATTTAAGAGGTGATGCAGCCCTGAGGGCTTCTTTTCTTGCCAGTGGGATTAAGCCCTTGTAAGAACCTCCAGACAGCATTTGCTGGCTTTCCCTTCTGCCCAACTATGTGAAGATGTAGCAAGAAGGTTCTTGCCAGAAACCAGGTGCTGGCACCTTGACCTTGGACTTCTCAGCCACCAGAACTTTTTTATGAATTACCCAGTCTCTGTTACAGCAGCACAAGTGGAATAAGGGACCCATTAGGGAAGGGTGAGATAAGATTAGCCTTGAGGTTTAGTTCTCATTCTGTGATGCTTTCTACCCACAAATGGTTTTTCCAAATCTCTCCCCCCAGAAGTTCCTCCCAGTGTCCTGACTTTGTGAGAGGTGCCCTTATTGGCGGGGCTGCTACATTCAGCCTCAGGGAGGAGGCCTGAGTTTTTTTGGCATGTGATGGTCTTGCCCAGTAGTGAACTCACCATCACTGAAGGTATGCAAGCAGAGGCTGATACAGCCCTGGGGAGGGAAGTGATGGAGAAAATGTATTTAAGCATGGAAGGACATGTCTGGATCAAATGACCTTGGACAGCCTGTTGTAGATTTAGGTGGTGGGAGGGTAGAATCATAAGGGTGTCCCAGAAATAGTTATTTTCCCACGTAGAAGGGTGCGGGGGGCTTGGGAGCTTCGGTTAGGAGCTGCAGAGTCCTTTAAACATGGCAGAGATTGGGGCTGTGTGCTTTGAGCCCAGAAGGAAGGCAGAGAAGGGCCATCTTCCCATGGGGGTAAGAGGCCCCACCCGAGGGGTCAGGGGCCCTGTGAGTCACTGTGTGGTCGCTGTGCTACGAGCTAACCACAGGGCATGGTGCTGAGCAGCAGGCCACAGCATGGAGAGGAAAGGAGGGGGCTCTTAGTCTCACAGGCTTGGTTTTGAATCCTGCTTCTTCATTTATGAACTGGGTGGCCTCAGGCAATTCCCAAACCCTCTGGGTCTGAGGTTACACACTTGCCAAATGGGAAACTGAAATCTCACCTAGCAGGATCGCAGCTCAGGTGCACGCACAGTCAATACACATGAGTTACGATGGTGACGCTGGTGACACATTGAAAGCTGTGTTATTCCCCTGTCTAAGATGAAATGCATAGCTCTGGGGTTACCCAAGGAATCCTATCACAAAGCTCTAGTTACCAAAGAGGCTGGAGAAGATTCCTGATGGCGCTTTTAAGCGGGGGTCTTGGGAGTGAGGGATGTGGTCAGAGAAGCAGGGGGATAGGGTGGGGTCAGCCAAATTGGCTTTGCCTGGAATGCCCCTGGGACACTGGTAAACAGAAGCTCTCATTTCCTGATGTGGGGGAAACTCCAACCCAGGACAGGGGGAGATCCCAGCAGTGAGCGGGCTCCCAGGACAAACAGGAGACTTTGAAGGCGGGTTGGGCAAAAAGAACTCTGTGCGTCTCCATTGCCTGTCACCTCCACAGCAAACATGTCTCCTTAGCAGGAGAGCCAACTTGGGATGAGAGGAAGGCCAGCCAGCTCAGCAGCTTCCGTGCAGGGCACTCGTTGGCCTCTTCTCAGACAATCCCCAGCACAAACACATGAGGTGTACGTAGACCCTTTTAACTGGACCTCCCCATCCTGCTTCCTCGGCGGTGCAGGGGACAGGCTGGATTCGTTCTGAATGCAGCTGAGAGGCAGGAGGGAAGTGAGAGTCAGGGACACACAAAGTCTACATATAGCATGTTAGCTCCTGCTGCTGCCGGGCTGCCAAGATGGCCCTTGGCATATAGGAAAAGCGTGATCAATGTCTGTTAAGGAAAATATATAAGCATGTAAGTGTTTAAATTGTCTCCTCCAAAACCTGTCTGTAGTGAACAAACTCTGAGGTGTTCCCCAAAGTTCCACACCTCCTGGTGTTCATGCCTTTGTGTGACCCCTGCCTGCGAGTGAGAGTGGGGCCTGGGACTTGCTGCTGACCAATGGAATACGGCAAAGGTGGCAGGATCTCACTCCTGGGATTATGTTTTGTTACAGAAGGCTCCATCTCAGCAGAGGGGGAGCCTATCCTTTTAGGCTTGCTGAAGTAAGCTGCCATGCTGGAGAATCCCATGAAGGGGAGAATGCAGGAAGCTTCCAGAGTCTAAGAGTCCAATAGCTGGGGAGAAGCCAAGGCCCTTAGCCACATGGAAATGAATTTTGTCAACAGAACTGAATAAACTTGGAATTGGACTCCTCCCCAGTCCAGCCTCCGGGTGAGAATGCGGCCCAGCCCACACTTCGAGTGCAGCTTGTGAGACCATGAGCTGTGCCTGCTCTCCCCATCCATGGAAACTGAGACAAGTGTGTGTGGTTTTCAGCTGGGAAGTTGGTGATAATCTGGCACACTTACGTGGCACAGAATACTAATATCCATTTTCAACACTCTAAATGAGGACATGCCAATTCAAGTCTCTCTTCTTTCTATGTACATTTTCATTTCAATTTTGTTTTATGTCTAATTTATTATTAGATAATAAACTCAAATGGTACCATAATATAAAATCACAAAGGCATTTGTAGTAAAAACCTTCTCTTATTTTCCTTTTCCTAGTTATTCTGTATTTCTGTTGCTCCCTAGGAGCAACCCCTATTACCAATTTCTTGTTTACCTTCCAGGGAAGCCTGCTTGTCTGTTGCAAATGCCATGGCATACATATTTTTGTTTTGCATCAATAGCACTGTATTTTGTGTACTGTCCTGAACTTTGTTTTTCTTTCTTTTTTTTTTTTTTTTTTGAGACAGAGCCTCAAGCTGTCACCCTGGATAGAGTGCCGTGGCATCCCAGCTCACAGCAACCTCCAATTCCTGGGTTCAAGCTAGTCTCTTGCCTCGGCCTCCCAAGTAGCTGGGACTACAGGCGCCCACCACAACGCCCGGCCATTTTGTGGTTGCAGCCGTCATTGTTGTTTGGCGGGCCCGGGCTGGATTCGAACCCGTCAGCTCAGGTGTACGTGGCTGGCGCCTTAGCCCGCTGAGCCACAGGCGCCGAGCCCTGAACCTTGTTTTTCAATTAACGTGTCTTGGAGGTCATTCTGTGCCAGGAAAAATCACTTTAATTTAATAACCAGACCCTAACGGATGGACTTTTAGGTAGTGTTCAATCTTTTGTTTTTACAAAGAATATTGTAATGCACTTTGTGCCTTTGTGATAGAGCACAGGTGGAAGTATTTCTGCAGGAGAAATTTCTAGAAGTGGAATTTCAGGGTGAAAGGGAATATATCTTTCTGATAGTGACAGATATTGCTTCTCTTCCATAAAATTCATAACAGTTCATCCTTTTGCCAACAATGTATGGCAGACCCTGCTTCTCTTACTTTCTCCCAGGTAGTGTTAATCCTTTTGGTTTTTGAGGAACCATCAAGTGAGAAATGATTTATTAGTGCATTTACTTTGAGGCTGGGAATATTTTCGTAGGTTCAAGAAATATATCTATTTTCCGAAATATGACTTTTCATATCTTTTACTTACTTTCTTGTTTCTTTGTTGATATTTTTCCAGATTGATATGTAGAGGTTTTTGTGATATAAATCACAAATAGTGTTTCTTCCTTAGCTTGCATTTGATTTTGTTTATAATGGTTTATGCACTGCTTATTTCTATAAAACTGAATTTACTAGTATTTTTTCCTTTCTTCCCCCACCCTTATCTCTTTCACTGTTTCTGAGTTTGGGTCATACTTAGAAAATCTTTTCGCACTTCAAGATAATGATTAAAAAAGTCAATTATTATGTTTTAAAAATGTCAAATAGAGGGCGGCACCTGTGGCTCAAAGGAGTAGGTCGCCGGCCCCATATGCCGGAGGTGGTGGGTTCAAACCCAGCCATGGCCAAAAACCGTAAAAATGTCAAATAGAGTACAAGGAAATTGGTCCCTTTGAGATTGACCAAGAAAAGAAACTCTGATATGGACCCCTGCCAGTGGGACCGATGACCATGGAAAGGCCTTGGAAACTGTCCAGTCCTGTACAAATGCATACTGCTCTTCGAGTTATCCTTTATAAATACATCCAAGCCATACCAACAGCTCTATCATCCTTGAAACCAGCCTGGCTGGAAAACTCCGAGTCATCTTCTACCCCCTTTACCCACATCTTTCATATCCAGGGAGCTGGCACGGCTCACTGATTCCAGTGCTAGTATTTCCCTGGCATTTGATGTCTCTTTTCTACTTTCATTACTGCTGCCATTGTCCTGCATCCATCTTGGTTGGAGCTTTGTGGTAATGCCCTCAGCGCCTGCTTGCCCTGGGCCTTCTCTTCCCCCAGCGTTCTGCTTCCAGACCCGGGCCTGGGCCTGTCCTTGGAGGAGGCCTGGACACAACTGGTCACAGCCAGTTACATCTGAATCCCGAGGTAGGAAGCTGGTCACCTCCTCAGCAGCCAGCCCTCTCACCTGCTCATGGTTTGTTCAGTACAGGGGAAGAGGTTCCTGTTGTAGCCCAAGGGAGCGTGGTTCTTTATTAGTGTGAGCCAGTCATGGTAAATTCAGTGATTAGGAATGGGCCTGGGGCACAGTTCTAGCCAAGATATGATGCTGGAGAATTCTGAGAAATATTTTTTGTTTTTAAAGATAGGGTCTCATTCTGTTGCCCAGGCTGAGTGCAGGGGTGTGATCATAGCTCACTGCAGCTTCCAACTCCTGGGCTCGGGCATCCTCCTGCCTCAGACTCCCGAGTAGTTGACGACAGGTGCCCACCACTCTAGGAAGACATATCTAGTTCTGAAGAGGTGAGAGGTTGAATAAGAGCACGAGGAAAGAACAGAGTACAAGGCAATTTGTCCCTTTGAGGGGACCAATTGTGGGTCTGCATGTGCTGCCTGGAGCTGGAGTAGGATTCTGAGACCATGAGAGGAGAGGGGCCCTCTGGGAGAGGGAGAAAGAGAAAGGGGAGGAATGTGGGTCCCTAATAATGCTGAGCTGCTGAACTGCCCTATCTCTGGGCTTCTCATAGGAGAGGTTGGTGTGTGGACAGCTGAGCTGGGTCTCAGGAAAAGTCCCACAGGAAAAGTCCCACAGCTGGAGGGACTGCTCCTGCAACTCTTGACAGAGCAGGATGCCCTGATGTGGGCAGAGCTGCCATCTGCACACAAATACTCTGGGAGCACCTGTTCTCCAGGGAACTGTTGGTTTGTGTTTATATGTGTGTTGGGGGCTTAGCAGAGGAGGGGTGCACAAAACCTTCGTCTGGACCTAGCAGAGGAGGGGTGTTTGGGGTACACACCCTGGAGATGGGGATGGGAAAGTGAGAATAGGGGCTGCCATAGCAACTGTTTCCTTGCTGTCTTCCCACCACCTTCACCCCCAGTCTGTGCTGGGGAGTCAGTAGTCAGTATTTAATCCTGAGGAAGAGAGAGTTGGGTAGGAGGCAGAATAGTGACATTCATGAGAGACATCATGAGATCTGAGCCCACCCTGCCAGGGCACAGTGGCCGCAGGGGATGGTTTAGCAGGCTGCTGCAATGACCCAAGTGGAGAGAAAAAAGGGGTCTGGTCCAGGAAGGTGGTCACGGCGTGCAGAGGCTGAATGGCTCTTCCTGGGGCAGGATGAGGAGAGAAGAGCTCACTGGAGGCCTCAGTCATGAGAGTGGTCACCAAGCCTGGAGCCCTGGCCTGCCCATCTGGGAATGGCACATCCTGGGATGCCTTTGTCCCCTTGGAGGTGTTACTGGAGCCAGGGAAAAAGTAGGTCTTGGTGGAGAGGATTGCATGGCCTCCAGACAGAGGAGCAAGACAGAGCCCTGACCACCCCCTCCTCCGATGGAGGCAAATGCAGAGATGTGTAACAGGTGTGGGAGATGGGCTAGGTCATGAACTTCTGGCAGAAGCAAAGGTTATGGTGGCTGTGGGATGGAGGAGGGGCGTGGGAAGGGTGTTGCTTGAATTTTGGACCCACCAGCATGCACCTGTGCGAGTCCTGCTGTGAGAAGAGGGAAGACTTGGGGATTTGTGCAGACAGGCAGGAGCCTAGCCATCCAGCCAGAAAAGTCAACAGATCTGCACCTGGGACTTGCATCCTAACTGCCACCTGCAATTTCCTGAGGCTATACAAGGCCTTTTCATCTTTGCTTTCTCCTTCCCCACACTGTCAAGCCCGTTCAGATGCAATCACAGTGTTGGAGACAGGTGGGCACCTGCAGCTGGGTTCTGCTACCATAGCAACAAGGTAGGGAAACCTGTCCCAGAGCACAGGGGTTGATTAGAGCACAGGGCCAGCCTCTGTCGCCTGTCACCATGTTTGGGGGGAGCACTGCTGCAAGAGGGTGCCCAGGGTGAGATAGGAATTTTCTGAGACAGGAAATTTAAGTGGATGGGAAGTTAAAGTCTCAGCCAAAGATATTGTGCCCCCATATATATATTTTGTGCTCCCCTCCATATATATTTGCCACCACCAGCCACAAATATACTATTTCCTATCTCTTAGTCAACCAGTGGCAGCCAATGAAAGGTGGTCCCTGATCCCACTTCCTGTTGACATTTGGAGTTATGTAGAATAAGATATGCTTACCTTGGAACATTTTTGGAGTGGTCAAATTGATGCCTGACTGTGTTATCTAACGCTGAACTTGGGGTGTCTTAGCCCATAACAAAATATATACTATAGACCAGGTGGCTATACAACAGACATTCATTTTCTTACAGTTCTGGAGGCTGAGAAATCCAAGATCAAGGAGTGGACTGATTTGCTTTCTGTTAAGGATTCTCTTCCTGGCTTGCCAAAAGCTTCCTTCTTGCTGCGTACTCATATGGTCTTTCCTCTGAGGGATCCTGGAGGTGGAACAAGCTGTCTGAATTCTTCTTATAAGGGCACTAATTCCATTGTGATGGCTCCATTCTCATGACCTCATCTGACCCTAATTACCTCCAACATGCCCCATTTCCAAATACCATTACATTGGAGGTCATGGCTTCAACTTATGAATTTTGGGAGGCCACAAACATTCAGACTACAACATGGGGCTGACACATTTGAAAGTGGCTCTTTGATACCTATCAAGAAGTGTTTCTTATTTCATTCATTCATTTAATTAATTCAACAATTTTTTGTTTTGTGTGTCAGGCATGATTAAGTGTCCTGGGGCTACAGCAGTGAATAAAACAGACAAAAAAGATTTCAATGAAGCGTGGTGAGAAACAGGAAAATTAATGAGTAAGCAAATAATTACATAATCAGTGGTTGACAAGGCAATTAAAAAAGCATAAAGCAGGGAAGAATAATAGGGTTGCTGATGGAGACTTGCTCTTTCATATAAAGTGATCAGGTACATCTGAGCGAAGGTTTTATAGTGACCAGGAGGATGTGTCTTGCAGATCTTTTACTACAGGGAGCATAACTGACCAAGGGCCCTGGCTCCTGCTCTTTGAAACTCACTGCTGTTTTTGTGTGATGGCTACAACGCCCTGGTGGTTTGATGGACTTCCTGAGCCTGCAGAGCACCTGAGGATGTGTCTACTCTACTGTTTCTCTTTCCTCCTTCCCTTGGGGCCAGATGCCCATTGTTATTCCACTACAATCCTGACCTTCCCCTGCTCCATCCCTGTTTCCTTTCACAGAGGCATTTCCCCTAATAAAAGCCTGTGCAATTAAGCCCATCACAGCATCTGCTACTCAGAGGACCGGGGCTGACACATATTTGAAAGAAGTTAGAGAGTAAGCCATGTGGATTGCCGAGGGAAAGGTGTTCTGGGCTGAAGGAACAAAGACTGTCATGGTCCAAGGTCAAGTGCATGCCCACTTTGTGTTGAATCTGGCATTTGATTTTACCCTATTTATATGCTAATGGGTCAGCCTGTGACTGTTTCATGGACCCTAGTAGAAGATATGAGACTCCTGGGTCAGAGATAAACAAAGGACTTGAGTACTCATGGCACAGGGGCATGTTCCATTTGTCAAAACAAGTCAATAAGACAGTCCAGACTCAGGTGGAAGGGAAACGGACTTTCTCTTGATGAGGGGAGCTGCAGTGTCACAGTGCACAGAGGCCTGGGTGCAGGGAAGAGAATAATTGTGGCCAGTTTTGAAATAACCACCAGAGGAAGGACTGAAGCCAGGAGCATCAGGAGCTTGAGGACACAGAGAAGATTCACCAGTTGCTCAAGCAAGGAAGGACTCATGGAGACTTAAGTCTCTAGCCTTGCCCAGTTCTTAGGCTCAGAGCTGACCACCTGTTCTGCCAAGGGCTAATTGCTGCCTCCTTGTGGGGCTTGGAGAGAACACAACCACCATCTCTGCTGTTGGCCCGGGAAGTGAGGCTGAAGCTGGTCATGTGAGCTTCCATTGCCCACCTTCTGTCTGAATTATGGTGGGAGTTGGGGGAGTGGGGGAGGGAAGGGCGGCCTGCTCTCACCTCCACTGTACTCACCCTCCCGCTCACTACCGGCACTTGCCCTGCCAACTGGGGTCCAGCTCACTGTCCAATTAGGAAAAGCAATTTGTTCATGCAGAGCGTGTTGCTGTTGGAAGTTTCTCTCTCATCATTAACTAATTTGCTGTGCTTTGCCACAGCCCTTGTTATCTATAACCATGGTAACAATGCAAAAAAGCTGTACATGCATTTATTTTGGACTCGAGAAGCCCAAGCATGGTTTATTTCTGTCTTTTGGCTTTGGAGCAGCTGGGTGGGTCTCAAGGCAGGGTCCTGGCACTGGGGCACCAGTCCCCAGCCCTGAACCCATCCTTGTGTCATGACAAGCAGGGAACTCCTCCTCTGGGGACCTCTGTTTTCCTGTATGCGTGGTGAGGGGTTTGGGGTTCATGGTCTCTGTGGAGCCTTCCAGCAACGTCTTTCCGTGAGTCGAGGAGTCAGGTGTATTTAGGGTCTGGAGAGAGAGTTCCCCAGCCCGCCCCAAGGCTGTGAGCTGCGTGAATGTGGGGAGGTAGGCAGTGGCTTGTTGCTGCTGCCTCTGATGGTCCCCTCTCTCTGCTAATTTGGTGTCCTCACTATATAATTATACTGTGAAATTCCCTGACTGAAGACTATTTTTTTTTAAATATCCTTCCCTGACTCCCACCACTCATTGCCCAGATTCGTGAATGGAGAAAGTGGGTGTCTGCCGCTTGCGGCGGTGGATGGGGGATGTTACCCTGCCTCCTCTGAATTCCCCAGCACCACCCCGGGGAGGGCCCTGGCAGGGAGGACCGGGGCATTGCGGGTTGGGAGGTTGTGATTTTTGACCACTCTGAGCTTTAGTTTCCTTATCTGTGATGTGAGAAGAAAGGTACGTGCCCTACAGGGCCCTGTGAGGATCATGACCTTGACCCTAGGGAGTGTGACTGGAGTGCGGCTGGTGGCTCTACTCCTCTCAGGGTCAGTTTTCTCATTTGCAAGTGGGCCAGGGATAGCTATTTTACAGGAGTGTTGTGGGGTAGTCAATGGGAGATAAGCAAAAAATGCCCCTCGTCGAGTTGTTACTCAGCAGTTGGTATTCGTTGTGATTGGCAGCGAAGGCATGATGGCTTGTTACACTGTGCAAGACCGTGTTATCTGGGCGTGTCTTCAGGCTGGCTGCAGGCTGGGTTGCCAGTGCACTAAGATATGGCCGGAGCTGGCAACTAATGGGCCTGTCAGCTTGATTCGGAGCACTTTTTGAAGCTCCCTAGAGGCGGGTGCTGATGCCACATCGATAAGCCCCGTTCCCCTGATGAGCTCCTGACATTTCCTGCCTGCATTCCCCTGCCTGCCTGGGTCAGTGGTCAGACTGAATCACAGCCACTCCCTGAAGCTCTGGCCGCCCGCTTGCCTAGGGGCAGAGGGTGGGAGGCAGCTGGGCAGAGTCAGTGCGCTGATAGGGTGCTCTTTCTATTTATCCTTTAAATTTTTAAAAACTTCATAATTTTCTTTTTCAATTTAGCATGTTTGTTGTGTTTTCTTACATAACAGGGATACTTAGAGTGCCTTTGATCATTGTGTATTTACTGTACATGTCAACATGTGTTTATTTAAACATAAAGTTGGGAAGGATGCCTACGGATAGGGAGTTAATGGTTGCTACCTCTGGGGAGGGGGATTGGGAATGGGGCAAAGCATTTACTTCTTTATAGGCTAAACCAAGTGGTGAGATTAGCAAATGTGCTTACTTTGGGTTTGAATAAATGCTCTTCTATATTTTTTATGTTAAAAAAAATTTTTTTTAAGTAAACAACATGGTTTGCTTTGGAATTAGAAGAAAATATTCAACATTTAAAAGGGAAAATGTTAAAAGTAATTTTCAGGAGCAGCCTTCATTGTATTTCTTTGTTTAAACCGGGCTGATGACAGGCAGCTATGCCCAGTGATTAATCTGTATGTTCAAACTACCCACAGGAGTGACTATTCCTCATCATTATCACTCTCATTTCACAGATACGACGGTGCAGCCTCTGTCCTGGGTGGTTCGCATGCATCATCGAACTCATACCTGTGCCAGTTCCACCAGGTGGGCCTTTCTTGGTTGGGCACACACTGCACAAGCATCGTGAGCTTTGCACTCTGCGGGTGGGCCTGTCACCTCATGGAGGCCGGGCCGAGAGCAGACCTCTGGAGGCCTAACGTACCTGTTGCATCCCCAGCTTCCTTGGGGAAAGGTGCTCTGCCATGTGGACCCCTGCACCCCATCCCCACTCTGGTGGGAGGTTGCTGCTGCTGGCTTCAGAGGATGATCTCATCTTGAACTTGGGAATGGTGGAGCCATTCACTCAGGGGGCACCTCCAACGCAGAAGGGTCTGGCTTCTACCCCCTTGGGTCAGCAGCAGGGCACTTTTCTTATGAGCCTGAGGTTACCTGCAAGTCTGTGCTCTGGCTGTTTGCATGACCAGGGGGGCCAGAGAGGACAGATGGCCAGAGGCCTGCACAGCTGGATGGAGGGGTGTGGAGGCTGACTTGTTGCTGTGGGCTGGGGTCACAGGGAAGGCTTTGAATTCTGGCTCTGCTGCTAATTAGCTGTATGACCTTCCTTATCTGCCTTACAGATTTGAAAGAGGATATTATGCCATGAGATTGAGTATGTTGGATGACCCCAACAAATGCTATGAATAATCATGTCACAGATAAACCAGTGGCCGAGTGGTAGGGAGACACTCTGTGCAAGGCACTTGGGTGAATGTGGCTATTGAGAACCTGCTGGGTATGTGCGAGGGGAAGGCAGGATTCTCAGTTCCATGCTGTTACTGGGGAGGGGACCAGATGTTGTGGAGGCGCCATGTGATCTGGGGTCTGGTCCTACCTCTGCTGCTCACCTGCGGTGACTTTGGGTGAGCCCGTTCCCTCTTAGTGCCTCGGAGCTGGCCTGGGCCAAATCCCTGCTTCTTTCAAGCCCCTGAAAAGGCAATGGGTCTGCAAGGGCCCGTGTCCATGGTGTTACCAGGTCTTTCTCTTCAGGCCCACCGCTGCTGAGCCTTCTCTCCTTGTGCAGGACAGGCGCTGCATCCAGAGGAATGTTCAGGGGGCAGCCATTACCTCTCTCTGCCCCCCGACTCCTGGGCAGTCCAGCCTGCTGCACTCTCTTGGGCCACTGCCTGGTTGTCACCCTGCTGGGCCCCCTGGCTGCCCTGTATGGGAGTCTTTCCTGGGATCACACTCATCTTGGAGTCCCAGACCCCAGGTCCCGTGTGCACCTGCTCACAGGCTACTGAGGGTGTCCCCACAATCTCTTCTGGAGTGAGGCAGAGATGTCTGTGTGTCCTGTAACACCACGCGTCTCTTGGGACATCTCTCGGATGGGCTGTTCCCTCTCTAAAGATCAGTTGCCCTTGTCCCCACGTGCCCTCCTCTACCTCTGGCTCCGAGGTGCTGCAGGCCCCTGTGCCTTCCCCCCACGCCAATCCTAAGCCCAGAGCCATGAGAAAACACAAGAATCCTCCAGCTCCTCTCCCATCTCTGTCCTTGGTGTGGTGGTGCCCTTCACTCCAGCCCAGTCTTAGAACACAATTTTGTCCTCCACACACAGCACTCTGGGATGTGGGCACTACCTTCCAGGCCTGGCTGTCCCCCCTATAGCTCCTATAGCACCAGCTCATCTTTCCCACGTCAGGAGGTCAGCAGGGACGGGAGGGGCTTGGAGGTCACATTTCGCCCCAGGGTCTGCAGCCAAGCCCAGATGGCGTCATGTAGCCAGGAGGCCAAGATCCAGGTTGGGAAGGACAAGGACTGACTCGCAGCTTGCACTGGGGGAAACACGACGGTCCCAGAGATGAGCCCTTGTGTGCCTGAGGTGGGGGAGGAGTGTCCCCTTTCCTACCTTTCCCCCCAAACTATATATCAGCAAATGCAGGCTAAGTCCCCAGGTATTGCTCAGAAGCCCTTGCAGAGTTAGTGGTGGGAGTAGTGCAGTCAGCAGTGGGGACTGGACCAAGGTCTCCTGTCTCCCTGTTCCCATCCAGACCTCTCCCACCCACTTGATCTCTGAGGGCCCCTGTATGGCTGATAGCTGGCTCTACTGGGTGACTTTTCATCAAGTCGCCCCAGGCATGGCTTCTGGGCATTGCAGGTGTTTAAACTCACCAAACAGTCCTGGTGCTTGGACTTGTGCTGTTTCATCTCACACCAGCTTGGGCTGGCAGGTGGCTGTGCTGGAACAGACCTTGCAGTAGGTTAGTGGCTCCTTCTCAAAACAATAGTCTGGCCCCAAGGCCAGCACCAGACGCAGAAGAAGGAATGAAATGAGCCCAGAACTGGTGGAAATTAATACTGGTAATTAATTGCTAAATGCACACAGAGACCATGGCAACGGTTGGAGGACAAAGGCAGAACCCTTGTTTCCTCTTGCAAGCTGTGCTCCAAAGGCTCCATTTCTCTGTACACAACTTGCACCAGCTGTGTGAAGGTGCGAGGGCCACGGGGCTGGAGCAGAAATCCCCCGAGTTAGAGTCAGCCTGGATTCTGAACACCACCCCCTCACCTATTTCTTTTTTTGCTGTTTCCCTGAGCCCATTTCATCTCAGTAAAATAGGAAGAGCAAGTCCTAATTTATAGAGCTTCTGATGAGTCAACGCAGTGACATGCCTGAGAGGGAGGTGGGCTTTGGAGCCAATTCAAATCCTGGCACTGTCATGTATTAGCTGTGTGGCCTTGGGGCCAGTCATTGCCCACTCTGAGACTCAGTGCTCTCATCTGTAAAGTGGGGTGATAATAACAGCACCTGCAACGCACCATTATCATTTTGAAGAGTAAAGGAGGTAATAAATCAGAAGTGCTGAGCACACACTGCGTGGGCAACGTTCACTGTCATTTACCCATAAATCGCTCTGTTGTGAAATGTTTATAGGGTCTCAGCTCTGTCCATGAAGTTACCAACAATTGTAACGTTTGTTGAGCACTGACCATGCACCAGGTGCTGTGCTAAACTCTCCATGTGTATTAGCCCATTTAATTCCCCCGACAACTCCATGAAATAGCTGCTATAATTATCCTGGCTTTATGGAGGAGGAGGCTGAGGTTTAGCATTTGGTGACCAAGTGAAGCAGAACTTTGAGAGATCATCTGGGAAAATCAAGCAAGGCAGCTGGCTGGTCTGGAGAAGCCCAGGCACCCTGGGCTGTTTTGCTTCTCAGCACCTTCTGCCTTGGGTGGTGCTGCTGTGGCGTCCTGTCCTGTCTGGTCAGGCAAAGGCTCAGAACCCCATCTGGCTCTTCTGGAGCACTCGATCCTTCCCCCTCAGAAGCATTCTCTTGGGCAGGATGATGTGGACTTCATCTGGTCGGCAATGAGAAGCCACTTCAGGGTGGCTTCTTAAAAAGGGGAATGATGGGCCAGGCACAGTGGCTCACACCTGTAATATCAGCACTCTGGGAGGCTGAGGCAGGTGGATTGTCTGGGCTCAGGAGTTTGAGAATAACCTGAGTAAAAGGGAGACCCTGTCTCTACTAAAAATAGAAAAACTAGCTGGACATTGTGGCGAGCACCTGTAGTCCCAGCTGCTTGGGAGGCTGAGGCAAGAGGATTGTTTGAGCTCAAGAGTTTGAGGTGAACTATGAGCTGTGACCTATGATGCCTGCCATGGGCACTCTACTGAGGGTGACTGACATCCATAATGTCCCATCCATCCCGTGTCTTTAAGCATTACAGAGCAATGACAATTTTTGCTGTTCAGCACCCTAGACCTTAGCCCTTAAGTCTGGATGTCCCCAGTGCCATGGATATTTATAAGTGATGTCTTCTAGACTCGGTGTGCTCCTGTGCTCCCAGGGCCATGGGAAAGAAGGCATGATCTTCACCCCCCAAATCTCCTTCTGTCTCTTACAAGCCACCTATACACATGGAGGGTGTCTGCTGTCACATAGCTGAGCCCTGGGCTTGGGACATTTTTTGTGACTTGAGTGTGAGGATGATGCCATCCAGTTTTGAAGACTGTCTCAACCGTGGGTTGAATAGTGTGTTTTCAAAATTCATGTCCACCCAGAACCTCAATGTGATCTGATTTGGAAATAGGGCTTTTGCAGATGTAATTAGCAATCTCAAGATGAGATCATCCTAGATTTAGGGAAGACTCTAAATACAATGAGTGATGTCCTAGGAGAAGTGGATAAGACAGAGATGCGTAGAAGTAAGTTCATGTGAAGACAGCCTGGAGTTGAGCTTGTGTAGGCAGAGGAATGCCTGGAGCCGGCAGACTCTGGAAAGGGGATGCAGGATTCTCCCCAGAGCTGTCAGAGGAAGCATCGCCCAACAGACAACTGGACTTCAGACTTGCAGCTTCTAGAACTGGGAGAGAATGATTCTGCAGTCTTTTAAGCCACTTGGGTTGGGGTGCTTTGTTCTGGAGGTCCTAAGAAACAAATAGTCTCCAGTGCTCAAATGCTGAGAATATATCTGGACACAAATATTTAATCCAACAGTAGTTTGTCAAGCTTCCTGAGGTTTACTGTTTGGGTGACAAAGGAGGTTTGGAAACAAGAGGCCTCTGGTGTCTCTCTCAAAAGAGTTTTCCATCATCTGCTAGTTGGTGAATAATCTTAGAGGGGAGGGGGACTTGGGGGCACTCAAACCCTGGCAAAGCAGCTGGCCAACCAGTTTTATGGAAGGTTGAGATTTGGTATAGTTTGATTCTGAATGTCAATGGATTATAATATTGTTTATGGCACCTGCCATCTAGCGAGTGCTTATTATAACAACCAAGCCCCCTATCCCTGCCACTAATCCCCCAAACCCATAGATTTAAAAATTATAACCCTTTACCCTTCAAGGGAAGTGATTTTGTGTCTTGGCCCCAGGCCCCACAAGGGCGGAGGAGCTAAATTCTGGGAGAAGAGATAAGCATACAGAAGGAAGGGAGGGGTATAATTTAAAGAAGCCCCTGGTGCAATACCCCCTGGTGGAAAGTCCCTAGTTCCTTGGAAACTTACCCAACTCCTACGCCCGTACCTTGTACCCCTGAACTATGTATGAACCATGAAGTAATGAACTTATGATGTATTTTATGATTTATGAGCAAATATGTACCCCCACCCTGTGACCCTGCTTTAACTGCTGTGATTAGCTTCTATATTACACTAGCTTGCTTTTGCTGACCACGCAAGAAAAATAGTATAAAGGGATTGCCTGCCTGGCATTCGGGGCTGCATGCCTTTGTGGTATCAGCCCCCTGCAGGTGTAATAAATTTTATCAATTATT
>CAUYON010102613.1:0-27756 GCA_963573935.1 Arctocebus calabarensis | reverse complement strand
CTTCATATAATAATGGAGAAATTGCCCGGAAGACTATGTTAATCAGTTTGATGAAAATAGTTAAGATTGTATATGAAACCAGCACATTGTACCCCTTGATTGCACTACTGTACACAGCTATGATTTAATGATAAAGATAATAAAATAAAATAAAATAAAAATATCCAACTATAATGTTGCAAGAAGATATCAAATTTTTCATGTCTTTATAAATTGAGGAGGATTCCGGTGGGGTGCATATATGTTAATAATTGAAATATCTTCATGTCAGGTGTTTCCCTTGACAAATATGAAGTGACCATTATTATCTTTCCTTACCATTGCTGGTTTGAAGTCTATTGCATCTGCAAATAAAATTGCAACACCTGTTTTTTATCTGATTTCCATTCGCCTGAGTTATAGATGTCCATCCCTTCACCTTGAATTAATTTGCAGGATTAAAGGTAAGGTGAGATTCTTCTATGCAGTATAAATCTGGTCTGAGTTTATGTATCCTGTCAGCCAGCCTATGCCTCTTTTCTTTTCTTTTCTTTCTCTCTTTCTTTTTTCTTTGAGACAGAATCTCTCTTTATCATCCCGAATAGAGTCCCATGGTGTCACAACTCTCAGCATCTTCCAACCCCTGGTCTCAGGTGATTCTCTTGCCTCAGTATCCTGAGTCACTGGGACAACAAGTGCACACCCCAATGTCTGGCTATTTTTTTTGCAGTTTGTCTAGGTCCAGGTTTGAAGCCGTCACTCTCGGTATATGGGGCTGGCACTCTACACATTGAGCCACAGGCACCATCCAAACCTGTGCCTCTTTAGGGAAAAATTTAAGCCATTCACATTAATTAAGTGAAGTGAAAAGCTTGATAGTGTTTTGGTATCATGTTTTTCACATTTCTAGAGTATATTTTCAGGCCCTAGGCTACTGTGGAATTTTAGTTTTCTTCAGAAGTTTCAGGGTGAGTTTACTTTGGCTGTGGAATATTCTGCTGGTCGTTAAGGAGGGTGGGACTGAAAATATCCCAGAGAGCTTGTTTAGTTGTGGCAAATTTCTTCAACATCTGTATATCATTAAAGTATTTGATTTCTCCATCATAGATGAAGCTTAGTTTAGCTGGGTATAGGATCCTGGGCTGGAAGTTATTTTGTTTTAGGAGATTGAAGGTCAAAGACCAACTTCTTTTGGCATGGAATGTTTTGACTGGGAGATGGGCAGTCATTCTGACATTTCTCCCTTTGTATGTAATGCTTTCCTCATGTCTGGCTGCTTACAGAATTTTATCCTTTGTTTTAAATTTGACAAAATTATTTACAATGTACCTAGTAGATGCTTTATTTGGATTGAGTCATGCTGGGTTTCTGAAACTGTCTGCTATCTGAATTTCAGTACCCTTTGCAATGCTTGGGAAATTATCTTCCAAAATCTCTTGGAGTAAGTATTTGTGCTTTTAGGACCATCCTGTCGTCCTTCTGGAATTCCTATAAGACAAATGTTTGATCTTTTGAATTGATCCCACCATTCTGTGTGGGAAAGATCAGTTTTTTTCCTCCTCTTTGAATGTTTGGGCATGTTCAAAAGCTTTGCCTTTGATTTCAAAAGTCCTTCTTCTGCCTGCTCCGCTCTATTACTGATGGATTCTACTCAATCTTGGAGCTGCTTGAATAATTTTTTCATTTCACTGAGCTCTGCTATCTGATTTTACATTATATCCATATCCTTGGTAAATTTGTCTTTGAATTCTCTTCTTGACATAACTTTTGTGCAACATTTAGGATTTCAATATCCATTTTTTCCTCCAATTTATTCATCTTATTTGCCATCCATATTCTGAATTCTGTGTCTGACATTTTGTCCATTTGTTTATGAAAGACATATTCTGACCTATCCCTTTTTCATTCCTTAGGGGAGTTTATTTGCTCTGATTATTCATGTTGCCAAAGTTTGTCCTCTGGTTGTGACCCATGATTAATTTGGATAGTTTGGGTATTAAAACTGGAAGGATACTGACTTAATAAAAAATAAGTAAATAAATAAATAAAACTGGAAGGACGTGGTTGAATTGGGGTTTCCAAGAGTGCAGTTAACCAACCCTTTACCAAATAGCAGGGATTAGTAATTGTGGTTTTTTCCTGACAGCTTTACAGATGTCCATTTCAGACCTGCTGCTAGAGACTCTGAGAACCAAGCTGTTGTGATAGGGCTAGCTGGCTCCATCTTGTAGTCAGCCAACCACTGTCCAATCCTATTGAGTTACAAGATCAGGATACAATCACAGCTAGGGGGATATACAGGATACTGAGATCCCATACCCCTCCCCAGCACCTATTGCAGGAGGAGTCAGTCCTACTAGAGGTAACCCCCCAAAATGAAAGATCAAGAAGTGAGCTATGAACAAAAAGGGTAAAATAACTCCCCTACAAGGATTCTCTCAGTAATCAGGAGCCTTCATGTGGTAGCTTATAGTAACTCCCTGAGGTGAGAGTGGCCCTGTAGGGAACTTTCCCAGAAATTAATTAAAAGATGGCTCATCCAGGAAACACATATAAGAGGTGATCACTCAGAATTTTGAGAAGCATTTCCTCTTGGAAGTTTGTCCTTACACAGAAACTGAGAAATGCAAGATGGTGAAACCAGCTTGATGGTTGATGACACAAGAAGCTACAACTATAAGCATCAACTTTTGATTCACCCACATCTTCAACCCTAGACTATAGTTCATCTTTTTCTTAAAAGGTGGTGGGAGAAGAAACCTTTTAAAATGAAGAAAGGCAAAGAAAATGACCCTGGGTGAACTATTATCTTTTCTGGTCTTTGGCGTAAATATAAAGGTACAAAGTCATACCAGGTTTTTCTAAGACTTCAGCCTATTTGATCTCTTTCCTGGTCTCTTATTGTAAATGGGAAACTTCAAAAGCATTTCAGATTTTTCTAAGCCTTCAGCTAGTTGTAACTAATTGTCATGCAAAAATTTAAAAATGTCTCTCAAGTCTATTTTCCTCAACCCTAAGTTTTTACTGAGTTTGATTATTGTTGCCTTACTAACTTAGAGGGAAGAAAGGAGGGCAGAAAATATAGTATTTATACTTGCTCATAATAAAAAAGTCTGTTTTCCTTTGTAACTAGGAATTTAGGGGAAAAAAGCTTGTAAATTTATAACTTAAAGCTTACAGAAGCAAACACTGCCCAGCCATTTTCTACACAGTAGGAGTCATCCGTACTTTGATTGACAGGTATTTACCCAATGGCAGGTGAGGAAAAGTGCAGAAATTTCATCAGATAGCTCCAAGTTATGTGTTTTTAAGTCTGTGCTGCTGGCTGTAATAAGCACAGGAGAGCCTGTGGGTACAGTGCTACAATGGTAATTATGGTTAAATTCAGACAAGTGGATAGGCTGGGGGTGGGCGCATTCTACAGGGATTCTTCTCCAAGCATCTGACGTGCACTTCCTTTACTTTGGCTGAAAGGCTTCCTGGGTTGGTCAGAGAGCACTTTGACAATCTAGGAACACAGAGGGTGGGATTGATTAAGGAGATGAATGTTTGTTCTTTCGCACACATGGGTAACATATTCTCTTGCCAAGAGAACACCTTCCTGGGATGTATTGTTACGGTAAAAGAAAAGCAGACCTAATTCCATTTTGTTGTAACTCTTTATTCCTGAGAATCAGCAGAGAGGCAAAGCAGGCCTTACCGTAATGTAATCACAGTAATTCAATACAATACAAGAGGTTTTGTAACATGGAGTTATTGTAATTCTTTGTTCCTGAGAATCAGTGGGGAGGCAAGACAGGCATTGCTCCATTCAGTTTTGTTACATTTTATTGCTTTTTAAAAACCAAAACTGATTCCACTTGCCTCCCATCCATTGCATGGTATTTTAAGTGTACCTGGTTACACTGTTAGAATTATGAGTATTGTGCAGAAACTCACTAACTGCTCTCGTGACAACCCTTGTGATTATATTAAGATGATCTTCATACCATCTGTAAATGATATTGAAATGTTAAAAAAAACAAAGTTAACTCCAGTTTACTCTTTACTCCCTTTTACCTTCAAAGCTAGTTCGTCTTGTTTGCCCTCCCATTGTGTAACTTTAAATACACTTGCTTTTGACTTGTAGCCTAGTGATGATGGCTTTTTATGATCATGTCCTTTATAACCCTTACCTATAAGTTACCCTCCCTGCCTTTCCCCCTTAGGATATTGTGGTTTTATTTTGTAAGGAAGAAAAAAATCACCAATCACTCTCATAATCATAGCATTGTGTAAAATAACTAACTGCCCTACCCTTATGACCCCCCCATGCCTTTAACTGTTATTTTTGCTACTGTAATAATGCTTGCTTGCCCCCCTGAAGTTTTGCCCTATAAAATCCAGAGCCACAAACAACTCAGAGCTGCTCTCATAATCCCCATGTTGGGACACTGAGGCAGTCGCCGGCTGGCTCTTCAATAAAAAGATTCCTCTTTAAGTTTGACTTGTCTGGTGGTGTGGTCTTTGAGAGACTCCTGGGCATAGCATTTTGGAGGCCTCAATAAGATCCTTCAGACTCTGCACCACCAATCTTCAGGCATCCTCCCAGAGGGGGAAATCCTGTCATATCTCTGAGGGGGGCACTCTATGAAGTTCCAGGGCCTGAGGAGGTTCCAGCACCCACCAGGAGATTGATGATCACCCCTAAATTCTCCTTAAGAGTCTACCTGCAGAGGTAAGCCATTTAGATATGTATTTCTGACTAGCAACTGCAGACATTTGTTTCACCATTTGTTGTATTTGTTTAATGTGGATTGTGTACGGTTTCAGGGACCTCCAAGAAAAGGCCAAAGGGACAGGACCTGCTTAATGCTTTGTGTTCAGGCCTGTCTGTTTCTGTTCTGTGGTTCAGACACACTTGTTCCTGTTTTATCCTGTCAAAGACAGTAGGACGCAACTGCCACTGAGATGATAGTGCTTTGGCCTCGGTCCTCGGGGGATTCTGGTAGGGGAGGTGCAGTTAACCAGTGGCTTCGGTTTTAATCTTGGGGTTGACCCAGAGGTAAGTGCCATATACCTGTAAGACAGGGAGGCCTTTCAGGTACTGTCAAAACTCCAGGACACTGGAGGAGAGCCCTAGCCTCAGATGTACAGTTTAGATTTGCACATGTTCTTGTTTTAGTCTCATTTGTATATGTATTTATGTTTTAGCTTTTGTGCTGTCTTGTGTGCAAAAAAATTTGTGTCACCATCATTTTCTTTTTTTTTGGCATTGTTTCCTCATCCTCTAAATTAGACACTCCTCCAAGCTGTCTTCTCAAGCATTTTAAAAAGTGTTTTTTCCACAGACAAGTGTAATGAATATGGAGTGAGATTTTTGAGGGGATGACTCAAAACCCTTTGTGAACATGAGTGACCAGCTTTCAGTGTGGGCTGCCCCCCATCCCCAGACAGATGTTTTGACCCCTTTCTCTGTTGATAGGTTTGGAAAAAAAGTCACAGGTACACTAGTTGAGGAGACTGGATTTCTCTGACCGAGACCACCCGAGGAGGGAGAGTTCAGATGCACCTGGTAGTTGCCCATAATCCTCTGGACACCCACATTGGGGTCCCTGATTGGCCTGGTCAAGCTTATTAAAGATTTCACTTTTCTATTTATGCTTAATCTAATGGTTTATCAAGTTAATTTTTCTTTTCAAAGAACCAATTTTTGTTTTGTTCATTTTCTGAATGATTCTTTTATTTTCAGTATCATTTATTTCTGATTTAATTGTGATTATTTCTTAGAACTGGAAAATGAATATGTACTATCACCACTATTATTCAACACTGTGCTGGAAGTTCTAGCCAATGCAATCAGGCCAGAGAAGGGGGCAGAAGATGTCAAACTCTCACTCTTTGCTGATGATATAATCTTATACTTAGAAAACCCCAGAGACTCACCCACAAAACTCCTGTATGTGATCAGGGAATATATCAATGTCTCAGGGTATAAAAGCAATGTTCACAAATCAATAGACTTTGTAGGTGGCAATAACAGCTAAGTTGAGAAGACAATCAAGGACACAATTACCTTTGTAGTAGCTTCAAAGAAAAAGAAATAATTAGGAATATATCTAACACAAGAGGAGAAAGATCTTTATAAATAGAATTATTACACCCTAAGAAAATAAATAGCAGAAGATATTAACAAATGGAGGAGTATGCCACACTTTTGTCTGGGTAGAATCAACATTTTTAAAATGTCTATTGTACTCAAATCAATCTACAGATACAATGCAATCCACAGTAAAATACCAACATCATACTTTGAAGAACTGGAAAAATAGTACTTTGTTTTGTATGGAACCAGATAAAAAACTAGTATAGCCAAGGGTATTTTTATTAATGAAAACAAAATGAGAGGCGTCACCCTACCAGACTTCAGGCTATATTACAAGCCAACAGTAGTCAAAAGAGTATGACATTTGCACAAAAATGAAAACATAGACATATGGAATAGAATAGAAAACCAAGAACTAATACTAGAAACTAATCTCTACTTGTCACCTGATATTTGATAAACCAAACAAAAGCATATCCTGGAGAAATGAATCCTTATTCAACAGATGGTGCTGTGAGAACTGGATAACCACATATAGAAGATTGAAACTCTATGCACACCTTTCACACTTACAAATATTGAATCAAGATGAGAAAAAGATTTAAATCTAAGTCAAGAAATGATAAATATCTTAGAAGAAAGTGTGGGAAAATCTCTTGATGATGTTGGTCGGGGGAAAGATTTTGTGACAATGACTTCAGGAGCCATCGCAGCAACAACAAAAATTAACAAATGGGAATTAATTAATCTGAACTTTCTGCACAATGAATGACACAGTAAGTAAAGCAAAAAGACAACGTTAAGAATGGGACAAGAGAAATTTCAGGGCATGATGGCTGACTGGAGCCATCCTCCCACCAAAGCTCCCATCCAGAGGGAAGGATAATATCCAGAAACTACACAATTAAGTTGAAGACTGTGAGCTGAACCAAGAGAGAAAAGTGATAACTGCAGGTCACCTCTGCTGAGGCAAGCTGTGACTCTAAGAAAGCAAACTTCAGGTACAAAATTCATCCCAAGGGAAAAGTGTCCATCTCCTCTCCCAAGAAAGTTATGTCTCTTCTTTTCTTTTTTTTCTTCTCTTAGTTTGCTCCTGTAGGTTTTCTATGGGTAAACAGTGAACTGAGGACCTCTTGTCTCACCCCACGGGTAAGAGCTGTAGGAAGTGGGGTCTATTTCCCCATAGGGACCCTGTTGTAACTCTGAGTACTCTCTTGCCAGGTAGAAAAATTGAACTAACATTTTCTCTGCCAGTCTCCCCTTCCTCCCTTGCCTGATGAACCAGAAGCCTAACCCCTGCAGAGACGGTGGGAGGAGGTTTATGAGCAGCATTCCCCACCCTGCCTGACCAAGCATCCCGCCTCAGCCCAGCCAAAGCCTTGCCTCCAGCCCTGCTAGAGCAGGGGATCCCGTGAACGCGCCCTCCTTTGCTCAGCCCTGCAGGAGCCTCAGTGCTGCGCCCCACTCACCCACTAAGTCGTGAGCTGAACGCTCTCCTTGCCAAAGTTACCAGGAACCAGGCACTGCAGGAACCATGTGCAGTGTCCCCTGCCCTGCTGCTAGATCCGTGTGCCCCACACTCCCAGAGCTGTTTCTACAGCCAGAACTCCCTGGCTATGGCAGTCCCCTGGGAGCTGCACAGGGTCACTTCTTCAAAGACCCAGCAACAATACAGTGATCAATAATACAGTGATCCTGCTAAGGTCTAATTTTGGAGAGACATCTCCCCAACTCTGAGGACTGCCAGAGGAAAACAGAACTTGCTCTATAGGGATACCAGTGCTGCAGAGCAGTAGGGGCAAAGGCATGATGGCTGAGGAGGAAAAGATTTGCTGACTTGTTACCCACAGGATTAGACTGACTTCAAGTGGAACACTTGCCAGTGGCTATTGAGTACCTGAGGCAGGCAGGCCTAAGCTCCCCCAGCAGGGTGGTGGAAGAGGGTAGTGGCCGAACCATGGGGGCTGTGACCTTCCTTTGACTCTGACAGGCACAAAGCCCTGGTACATCTGCTTATTGGAGAGAGCAGGACCTCAGCCCTATGGGGTCACCAGTGACTGGGTGTGAAAGAGGAGCAAGGTGGAAAAAGAGACACAGCCCCCTGGTCCAACTCTGCTCCTGGGCAGTCCTTTCTGATTCCAGAGCACCAGAGTGAGCTAAATTTGAACAGCCGGTTGACTTCCACCAGCTAGTTGTTAGAGACCTTTCAAACTCTCCCACTTAAGAGTTAGTATTGACTGGGTCAATTGGTATGGAGCCCCTAACCTGGGCCAACCACCCAAGGACACTCTTGGGTGGTACCCCTGTTATGTGGTAATGGGAAGGGTTGATGTTCCTCTTACAGTTGTCCATGGAGGGTGGAGTGTTTTAGCAGCTTGTATTTCTCCACAGCTAAGACTTCACCAGAGTCACTGATCCACTAGGATCAGCCAAGAACCAGATGAATAAGACAGAGCCACCTAACACCACCATAATAAGTAGATTTCCTCAACCTCAGATTGTAATACTGTATGGGTCCTTTGCAAAGTTATAGGGGAAAAACTGCAGTCCTCAGTCCCAGATCCTTGACAAAGGGCTGGTTAACCACAACTACAGGAACTCCCAATCCAATTTCACCTTACCTGCCCATCTAGCCAATAGTGAAATACAATCATAAGGGAGAATCAGTGCAAAAATTCCGGCAACACGAATAAGCGCAGTAGATCAACTCCCCCCCAAAACAATATGGCAGACACAGCACAAGATCCCATTTATAAACAACTGGCTAAGATGTCAGAAATTGAGTTAAGAATTTGGATAGCAAATAAGATCAACAGAATGGAGGTAATGATGGAATTACAATTTCAAGGAGTAATTCAAAAGATGCCTCAAGAATTCAACAAATTCAAAGACAAAATCACCAAAGATTTTGACACATTAAGGCCAAAAATTGCAGCCCTCAAAGATCTGAGAAATATAGTAGAATCCATGAGTAACAGAATAGAATAGGCAGAAGAAAGGATTCCTGAAATTAAAGACAAAGCTTTTGAACATTGCCACATGCTCAAAGAGGAAAAAAAGTGGAGAACAAAAGCAAATCATTCACTGGGATATTTTGAAGAGATCTAATATTTGCCTTATAGGAATACCTGAAGGTGATGAGGTTGCTGCAAAGGATACAGAGGCTTTACTTTATGAAATAATCAAAGAGAATTTTCCAGATATGCCAAGGGAATCTGAAATTCAGATAGCAAACAGTTTCAGAACACCGGCACAACTCAACTCAAATAAAAATTCTCATAGACACATTATAATTAGCTTCACCAAAGTTAATATAAAAGAGAAAATTCTGTAAGCAGTCAGATGTAAGAAAACCATAACCTACAAGGGACAGAACATTAGAATGACTGCAGATCTCTCTGCTGAAACCGTTCAAGCTTGAAGGGAGTGGCCATTGACCTTTAATCTCCTTAAACAAAATAACTTTCAACCCAGGTTCCTGTATCCAGCTAAACTGAGTTTCATCTACCATGGAGAAATTTAATACTTTAATACATACACATGTATGTAAGAAATTTGCCACAACTAAATCAGCTCTTCAGGATATTCTCAGACGCATCCTCCACAATGAACAGCACAATCCTCCACCACAAAACTAAATTTACTCAGAAACTTTTGATCAAACTCCAACTTCCACAGTGGTGAAAGGATTAGCAATGTCCACTGGACTTTTGAAAAACTCATTACCAAAAATAATATCTGGATTATCATTACTCTCAATTAATGTGAATGACTTAAATTGCCCTCTAAAGAGGCACAGGTTGGCTGACTGGATATAAAAACTCAGGCCAGACATCTGATGAATTCAAGAATCTCACCTTACCTTAAATGATAAACACAGACTCAGGTTAAAAAAAAGGTCATCTATAATTCAGGCAAATGGAAATCAGTAAAAAAGAAGGTGTTGACATTTATTTGCAGATACAATAGCCTTTAAACAAACAAAAGTAAGGAAAGATAATGATGGTTACTTTATATTTGTTAAGGGCAACACTCAACATGATGAGATTTCAATTATCAACATTTATGCACCCAACCAGAATGTGCCTCAATTTATAAGACAGATTCTAACAGCCATAAGCAACTTGATTTCCTCCAGCACCATAATTCTGGGAGACTTTACCCCTCCTTTGGCAGTGTTAGATAGATCCTCCAAAAAGAAGCTAAACAAAGAAATTTTAGACGTAAACTTAACCATCCAACATTTGCATTTAACAGAAATCTACAGAACATTTCCTCCTAACAAAACTGAATACACATTCTTCTCATCAGCCCATGGAACATTCTCCAAAATTGATCACATCTTAGTTCACAAGTCTAATCTCAGAAAATTTAAAAGAATAGAATCCTTGTATTTTCTTGGACCATCATGGAATAACTCAGTAACAACATGAATCTGCAGATGCACACAAAAACATGGAAACAAAATAACTTCATGCTGAACGATAGCTGGGTCATAAATGAGATTAAGAAGGAAATTACCAAATTTTTGGAACAAAATGATAATGAAGACACAAACTATCGGAACCTCTGAGATATGGCAAAGGCAGTCCTAAGAGGGAAATTTATGGCATTAGGGGCCTGCCTCAAAAGAATGAAAAGAGCTGAAGTTAACAACTTAATGGGATATCTTAAGCAACTGGAAAGGAGCAAATTCCAACCCTAATCCCACCAGAAGAACAGACATTACTGAAATTAGAGCAGAACTAAATGAAATTGAAAACAAAATAATCATACAACAGATCAACCAATCAAAAAGCTGGCTTTTTGAAAAGGTTAATAAAATGGATAAAACTTTGGCTAATCTAACCAGAAATAGAAGAGTGAAATCCATAATTTCATCAATCAGAAATGATAAAGGCCAAATAACCACACACTCCTTAGTAATTCAACAAATCCTTAATGAATATAAAACTCTATTCTCAGAAGAATGAAAATCTGAAGGAAATACATCAATACTTGGAAACATTTCACCAGCCTAGACTTAGCCAGAAAGATGTGGAAATGTTGAACAAGCCTATATCAAGTTCTGAAATAGCATCAACTATAAGAAATCTTCCCAAAAAGAAAAGCCTGGGACCAGATGGCTTCACAACAGAATTCTTCCAAACTTTTAAAGAGGAACAAGTGCCTGTATTACTTAACATTTTCCAAAACATAGAAAAAGAAGGAATACTTCCAAACACATTCTATGAAGCAAATATCATCCTGATACCCAAACCAGGAAAAGACCCAACAAAAAGAGAAAATCATAGACCAATATCTCTAATGAATATTGATGCAAAAATATTCAATAAGATCCTAGCAAAAAAGATCCAACAACACATCAAACAAATTATTTCCTGTATTTCATCCCAGGATCCCAAAGATGGTTCAATATGTGTGAATCCATAAATATAATACATCATATAAACAAATTAAAAAAAGACCATATGATTACCTCAAATTAATGCAGAAATTGCTTTAGACAATATCCAGTATCCGTTCTTGATCAGAATGCTTCAGAAAACAGGTATAGAAGAACATTCTTAAAGTGATAGAGGCCATCTACAGCAAACCCCCAGCCAATATAATACTGAATGGAGTAAGACCGACATTATTTCTACTCAGATTAGGAACCAGGCAAGGATGCCCTTTTTAACATTGTAATGGAAGTCTTAGCCACCACAATCAAGCAAGAGAAGACAATCAAGGAGATCCAAAGAAGACCAGAGGAGATCAAACTGTCACTCTTCACAGGTGATACAATTATTTATCTATAAAACTCCACAGAATCAACTGCAAAACTTCTAGAAGTGTTCAAGGAGTATAGCAATGTCTCAGGATACAAAAAAGTAACTCAAAAATCTGTAGCCTTTATATATATGAACAATAGTAAAGGGGAAAAAACAATCAAATAGTCTATTCCCTTTACCATAGTGCCAAAGAAGATGAAATATCTGGGAGTGTATCTAACTAAGGACGTGAAAGATCTCTTTAAAAACAACTATGAAACTCTGAGAAAAGAAATAGCTGAAGATGTTAACAAATGGAGAAATAAACCATTAGCATGGGTGGGAAGAATTATCATTGTTAAAATGTCTATCCTACCTAAAGCAATCTACAGATTTAATGAGATCCCTATTAAAGCACCTCCGTCATACTTTAAAGACCTGGAAAAATTAGTACTTTGTTTTATGTGGAAACAGAAAAAACTTTGAAAAGACAAGACATTACTCAGATATAAAAACAAATTGGGAGGAATCACGCTCCCAGACTTCAGACTATACTACAGATTGATAGTGATCAAGACATCATAGTATTGGCACAAAAAATAGAGAGGTAGATGTATGGAGCAAAATTGAAGACCAAGAGGTGAACCCAGACACTTATCATCATTTGATCTTTGATAAGCCTATCAAAAATATAAGTTGGGGGAAAGATTCCCTATTCAACAAAAGGTCCTGGGTGAATTGACTAGCGACCTGTAGAAGACTGAAACTGGACCCACACCTTCTCCTCTAACAAAAATTGATTCTCACTGGCTAAAGGACTTAAACTTAATACATGAAACTATAAAAATTATTAGAAAGAGTGTAGGGGAAACACTTGAAAAAATTGCCCTGGGAGAATACTTTAGGAGGAGGACACCCCAGGCAATTGAAGCAACATAAAAAATACATTACTGGGGTCCAATCAAATTAAAAAGCTTCTGCACTGCCAAGAACACACTAAGTAAAGAAAATAGACAGCCCTTAGAATGAGAGAGAATTTTTAAAAGTTATATTTCTGACAAAGGTCTGATAACCAGAATCCACAGAGAACTCATACTTATTACTAAGAAAAAAACAAGTGATCCCATTTCATTGTGTGCAAGAGATATGAACAGAAGCTTCTCTGAAGAAGACAGGCACATGGACTACAGACACATGAAAAAATATTCATCATCTTTAATCATCAGAGAAATGCAAAACAAAACCACTCTGAGATAGCATCTAACTCCAGTAGGAGTAGCCCACATCAAAAAATCCCCAAACTAGAGATGGTAGCATGGATGTGGGGAAAAGGGAACATTTCTACACTGTTGGAAGGAAGTTTGGAGAACACTCAGGGATCTAAATGTAGACCTACCATTTGATCCTATAATTCCTCTTCTAGGTGTATATCCAAAGGACCAAAAACCATTTGGCAATAAAGATATTTGCACTGGATTGTTCACTGCAGCTCAATCCATAATTGCCAAGTCATGGAACAAGCCCAAGTGCCCTTCGACCCATGAATGGATTAATAAATTGTGGTATATGTGTACCATGGAATATTATGCAGCATTGAAAAGAATGGAGACTTTACCTCTTTTATGTTTACATGGATGGAGCTGGGAACTATTCTTTTTAGTAAAGTATCTCAGGAATGGAAATAAAAATATCCAATGTAGTCAGTACTACTGTGAAACCAATTTATAATCACTCACACTTGCATATGAAAAATAAAACACATCTATAGCCTAGGATGAAGGAGGGAAGGGAAGGGAGAGGGAAAGTGAGGGGATGGGTTTATAGGATGAGGGTTAGTAGGGGGACCACACCTAAGCAGAATATTACAAGTACAAGTTGGATCTATTAGGTGTAGAACATAAATGTCTTAACTCTGTAATTGGGTAAGTGAGGTGAAAGCTATGTTGATTAGTAGCAAGTAAGCAGTCCAATTTGTAGAAATAATCAACACATTGAATCCCATAATAGCATAAATGTATACATGTTCTATGTAAAAATCACTTAATAAAAATAAATAAATGAATGAAATATCCCTCAAGCCAAAAAAAAAAAAAATGGGAAAAGATATTTGCAGGGTATCAGTCTGACAAGGGGTTGATAAGTAGAATCTATAGGGAGGTCAAATTAATTAACAACAAAAAAAGAACTAAACAATTCTATCCACCACTGGACAAGAGACATGAACAGAACCTTCTCTGACAAAGTCAGACAAATAGCTAACAAATGTTTGAGAAAAAAGCTTATCATCTCTAATTGTCATAGTAATGTAAGCCAAACTACCCTGAGATCTTACCTAATCCCAGTGAGAATGGCCCACATCACAATGCCTCAAAGCTGCAGATCTTGGCGCAAAAGTGGGAGGGAAGGGAACACTTTCTTGACGGACTGCAAAGTAATACAAAGTTTTTGGAAAAAAGTATGGAGAATACTCAAATTAGACTTCCCATTTGATCCTGCAATCCCATTACTAGGTATCTACCCAGAGAAAAATAAAATTCATTTTATCATAAGGACATTTACACTAGACTGTCACAGCACTATTTGCAATTGCCACAATGTGGAAACAACCTAAATACCACCAACCCAGGAATGGATTAATAAGCTCTGGTGTATGTATACCATGGAATACTCTTCAGCCAGTAAAACCCATGGAGACTTTACGTATTTTGCATTAACATGGATTGAGTTAGAAAACATTCTTCATAGTAAAACATCACAAGAATGGAGAAGCAATGTATTCCATTCTGATATGATTCAGAATCATATGTATGATCTATGTATTCAATTCTGATATAAGGACAATTAATAAATACCATTTTTTTAAAAAAAATCAATATTCCAACTCTTGATTTTAAAACTAAGTTGTAAATTGGGTCATAAAAATAGTATCCAGTAGAACCATGATCAGAGGGTAAGTCCCCTGGTGTTAATACCAGGGATAAATTTACTCATGCACACTGATTTGTGGAACAGTTGTGGCACTTACCTGCCTACAAGGTAACGCATCCCAACAGGATAAGTCTCATTAAAGTGGGTAACATGTATCTAGCTTTTCTATTTTTGCTTCTAAGGCAAAGACAGGCAGAGTTGATGCATCTTTGTGGACCAGGGATCTAGGTGATACTTAGATGCTGGCTCATTCTGAAGTTAAAATAGGATGGTAGAAGCAGTAAGTCCCAGGGCCCTTCAGGGTATCTCAAGAATCTGTCTTCATCTCAGCAATAGACACATCCATGCTTCCCAAAGCAGAAACCAGAAATCCTCACTTTAACACTTCCATCCTAACTCTATGCCACATTTAAAAATAGAGATAAATCATCACTTATTATCTACATCAGATAGCTCTGATTTTGGCAATCCTACTGCCACTACTCTTGTCCAGGGCACCATCATCTCTCTCCTGTAATACTGATAAAAATAAAAAAAAAAAGCCCCTTTGCAGTTAATAACCTTTCTATACCCTTACTTCTTCTATACATTCTTTATCAGTTAACCAGAGTAGCTTCTCTAATGTTGTTTGCCCCTGTTAGCCCATTCCTGCATCCTCTTCTAATAGATTTGACTGCCTAATTCTACCCTATTTGATTCTATCCTATTTGTTTGACATTATCCCCTTCAAATCCTCCCTTGAAGGAATGTATTCTCCTAAGTAAAAGGTTTCTAAAATCCTATGTCCCCACTGATCTCAGTAGAGTACCTCATCAAGTTGTTGAAAGACAACTCAATCTCTATGTTATATTGGAAAGAATCCTAGGCTTTATTTTTTTTTAAATGCTATCATTCTTCAATTGAAGCAATATATTCTTCAAAACTCAGTTGAAGAAAAACTAAGCAACTAACTTTTGTTTATGCAACATATATTCAAAATCCTAACAGATTTAAATCTATTGTCTAGTTTAATCTTTAAGTTAGGTAAAGCTAATCCTACACTTTGCAGGTAAGAAATGAAGCCTAAAATGTTAAATAATCAGCACAAGACTGAAAAGGGATGCAAGGAAAGGGGATTCAAGGGGGACAGGAGAAAAGCCTGGCCTGCCAAACAATGAAGTCTGGAGGGCAGATTCACACTCAGCAATTCTCACCAATTAAAGGGGGAAATAATGTGGGTATGAGATAATGACCAATAAAAAAGAACATCTGGGGGTGCAGAGAGGCCAATGTAAGAGTTGCAACTAATCTCATTTATTTATTTATTTAGACAGAGTCTCGCTCTGTGGCCCTGGGTTGAGAGCATGGTGTCATAGCTCACAGCAACCCCAAACTCTGGGGCTCAAGTGATCCTCTTGCCTCAGCCTCCTGAGTAGCTGGGACTACAGGTGCCCACAACAATGCCTGACTATTTTAAAGATAGGGTTTCATGTTGTTCAGGCTGGTCTTGAACTCCTGAGCTCAAGCAATCCACCTGCTTCAGCATCCCAGAGTGCTAAGATTACAGGCGTGAGCCACTACACCCAGCCAAAGAGTTGCAATCAATTTCAATCTGAGAGAAAGAGATGTTTATACCTCTGCACTGCCTTTGCATCTCCTCTCTCACCTCTTCTCATTCATGAGAGGGATCCACTTCCACCTCTCTCTGGACGTTCTCTAAGCTTTCTCTTGGTTCTTAAATAAAATTTGTCTTTGTTACATGGATACCTGTAGATTTTATTTTTGATTCTGATTCCTACCATGCCTCAGTTAAACTATCTAGCTCAATCGGGTAATCAAGCAGGTCAACTGGGCTCAGGGAACCAGAACCCCCACCCTCAATGAAGATGATTTCTTCTTTAGTACATCCCTGGTCTTGGGGATTCAAATAATGAATCCACAGACTGCAGATTAGTGTTAAGACAGCATTTGTTTTACAGAAAAGAATACAGAAAAAGCACCAGAGCTTTTGGCAGAGGGAAAGACATAAGTCTGAAAATCTCCTCTTTCTGAAAGCTCTAGCTAGTGCTGTAAAATAAGAAAAGGCAATAAAAGGTGTACAGATTGGGGTGGTTCTTTGTCTAGGGGTATATGTAGTCATATAGGTCCTTTATAGTTACATTTGGTCAGGACTTGGTAACAAATGAATGGGTACAGTCCCTTCTGCTGGGGCAAGATGAATGAGTGCATTAATGAATGGGTACAGTCCCTTCTGCTGGGGCAAGATGAATGAATGCGTTAATGAATGGATACAGTCCATTCATGAAATTGTCCAGACCTAGAAAGCCTACATGAAATTGACCAGGTCCAGGAAATGGGGCTTCCCTGTTCAACTTCAAGTGCAAGGGGAGGGAGACAGAGACCAGAGCAGAGATACCACTATGCTCCCTGAACTGGCAAACAGGAGGTGTTCCCCCAGCAGTTGTCTGGCCCCTATGGTCACTGGAGCCTCCTGAAGTCCCCCTGCCTACCCTCCAACCCAGGCAGGTTCCTCTGTCTGCTCTTGCCGCACCAACGCACCAAAGGCAGAGACTGCAGGCCTTCCCAGCAGCTCAGGCCAAGCTGACTGGGGCACCACCCACACTATATCAAAGACCCTATAGCTAATAAATTTTAGAACCAACTCGATGCCTGTGGCTCAAGTGGCTAAGGCGCCAGCACATACACCTGAGCTGGCAGGTTCGAATCCAGCCAGGGCCCGCCAAACATCAATGATGGCTGCAACCAAAAAATAGCTGGGCATTGTGGCAGGCACCTGTAGTCCCAGCTACTTGGGAGGTAGAAGCAGGAGACTTGCCTGAGCCCAGGAGTTGGAGGTTGCTGTGAGCTGTGATGCTACAGCACTCTACCCAGGGTAACAACTTGAGGCTCTGTCTCAGAAAAAAAAAAAAAATTTTTTTTAGAACCAAAATACGACATTGTTAATCCAATGCTAGAACTTATCTGATTAGACACCAAGTAAATTGCCCCTAGAATCCTCCTGAGAACCTCTTTCCATACTTCCTGCATAAGTCCCTGCACTACTAAATTCCCCAGCACTCCTGGAAAGATTAGACTTGTCTCTCTAGTCTATATCAATGCACCCACTATTCTGTTCCAAGTTCAAGATAAATGCAGAGGTAACAGCTCAGGCATTGTTTCTCATTTAGAAAATAAAAAAAAGAAAATATCTAAATTGAGACCTAGTACATAAGCGGAACACTAAGCCTTGTTGCAACAAAACTAAAACAATTAAAACAGAATACTTTTCTGAAGATCAAAACCTGAAAAAAATTCTAGTAATGATTATTACCTAGAACCACAGAATAAAATCAATCATTGAGAAAATATATTACATACAGATAAAAACTATCATAATGAAGGTTAACTTCTCAACAGATGTTGCCCCTTCTCACTGGAAACTAATCAGGTGAGAATATCATCTTTAAAACACTGAAAGAAAGAAGCTACCAGAAATCTATATCCATTAAAAATATCCACCAAAAATAAAGGTGATAATAAATAAAAAGTGGTACAAATATATCCATACAATGGAATATTATTCAACTAGAGAAGAAATGATTTACTGAATGAAGTGCACATCTTATATAATATGATTCCAGTAATATACGAAGTCTAGGATAGGCAAATACATAGAGAGAAAATAGATTAGTGATTGTCAGGGATTAGGGGAGGGAGAAAGGGAGTAACTCCTAATGAATACTCTTTTTGTTTTGGGATTATTATTATGTTCTGGAACTACAGTAGTGATGATTGCACGTTTTTGTGACTATGCCAAAAACCAATGAACTGTACACTTTAAAAGGGTGAATTTTATATTGTGTATAAATTATATATTAATAAAAATAACTTCCAAAAAAAATGAGATATACAAGGGGTAGAATTTGTTCCCAGGTGACCTTCACTATCAGAAATGTTATAGAAACTTCCTCAGGAAAAGGAAAATCAAATTAGATGGAAACATGGACCAATTAAAAGGAATACAAAATAATGAAAATAGTAAATATTTGGTAAACCTGGAGGCCTTTATTTTTGTTTGTTAAATTATTTTTAAAAACATTTGACACTTGAAAGAAAAAATACAGGCAACAATGCATTATAGAATGCATTGAAGTAAAAGGTGTGACAAAAACAGGCCAAAGGAAAGAACATCTACAAAGAACCCAAAAAAAGCATACAGTTAACATGGTATTTACTGGTGAGAAACTGGATGCTTTCTCCTATGATTAAGAACAAGAAAAGGATTTCCCCTCTCACTCCTTCTATTGGACATCTTACTGAAAGTTCCAGCTAGTGCCACAAAATAAGAAAAGGCAATAAAAGGGGTACAGATTTGGTGGAGGAAATAAAGCTGTCTTTGTGTATACATGATATGATTCTCTATATAGAAAATCCCAAGTAATTTCAGAACAAACAAACAAACAAAAGTTCTCCTGGAAGTGAGAAGGAGTTTTAGCAAGGTGGTGGGATCCTAAAGTCAATTCCTTACAGTTCTACCTTTGCAGTTTCCTAAGAATATATCATTACTTCAAAAAATTCTTAAGTGGAAAAATTACCTACTTTTGTCAATCACAATTATCTATAATCTTGCTTGAGCTTGAGAAATATGCTGATAATTCACAGAATGACATCAAGAATTATTGCTGACTCAGATTTATCGATGGGATGTAAGCCAAGGAATCCACATAAACATCTGGGAAATGAATAACTTATTTTAATATTAGCTTATACCAACTCTCAAACACACACACACAGAAACACATATACGACTGTAGCCAGACCACCTCCAAAAAATTACTATTAAGATTTTAGCATATAAACATCTAGTATTGTATGCTAAAAATAAATGATTCTATAACATTACTGTATATAGCAATTAGGTTTGTTAAAACACAAATCACTGGGCAACAATTCATAGTTTCTGATTCAGTAGATTTAGGTGGAGTCCACGAATTTGCATTGCTAAAAAGTTCCCAGGTAGTGCTGACAAGTACTATCTTAGCATGTTTGATAAACATGATACTTGTATTCTCTTCTTTGGCAACCCATAATATATTATGAACATTTTTATATTGTTAGTCTTTAAAAATGTGATTTTAATAGACTGAAAAGTTTCCAATGTATTTGCATCCAATAGTTTATTTTTAATTTTTCACATTTTGTTGGAGCTCAAAGGAGAAAAAATAGTTCCCCTTTTTCTTTCAGCCTAAATTCTGAATTAATTGAGAAAATAAAAGTTAATAGCAAAGCAGAGGACCCAAATATTTCCTTTATTAATGACCAAAACCCCGATGTTGAAGAGTGCACCTAATATCTATGGGTAAGTGAGTTGCTTAATACTAAATCCAGGAATTAGGCAGATCTGTTCAACCCATCACTGGAAGTCTGTGCTACCAGGGATTTCCCCCACGGAACATGTCCAAGAGCAGCTGAGAGCACTTGCTCTTTGTGAGCTGCCTGACCCCCAGGGGAGGGCTCTGTGGTTGTTCCCATCAGGGGTAGGAAAGGAGCCACACCCTTCAGGACAGTTCTACTCCCACTGTCATGTGGCTGTTCCACAGCACCAAATTTTTTATCTCTTCCTCTGAGTGCCTCCTTGGGACACCTCTTAAACATATATTTTGTCCCAGAAAGCTCTTATTCCTAAACTCATTCCCATTGAATGAGTTAAGTCTGTATTTCATGTTTTCTAAACTAAATGAGTATACAAAAGATTAAGGCATCTTGTAGATTCAAATGTCATCCTTGTCAGTCAGTGGTATTGGACAAAGTAGATTGTGCAGGTAGGTGAGAGGACAATCTAATGATGAACCCCACTTAGACTGAGTTATTTACCCAATTATAGGCAGTGATGGCCTGCTGCCTTAGAGACAGAGACTTGACTGCTAAACTTACCCCAGGGCTGAAAGTAATTAGGAGCGCATTCTTCTCTGTGGTGTTTATGCCACTAAGATAGATGGAAAAGAAAGTGTGAGAGTACACAAACTCTGTTCAATTTGTTTTTTTTTTGAAACAAAGTCTCACTATGTTGACCTTGGTAGAGTGCTGTGTCTTCACAGCTCATAGCAACCTCAAATTTTTGAGCTTAAGTGATTCTCTTGCCTCAACCTCCCAAGTAGCTGGGACTACAGGCACCCGCCGCATTGCCAGGCTATTTTTTGGTTGTAGTTTTCATTGTTGTTTGGCAAGCCAGGGCTGGGTTTGAACCCGCCAGCTCTAGTGTATGTGGCTGGTGCCCTAGCTGCTGAGCTGTGGAAGCCAACCCACAGACTCAGTTCTCGATCTCAAACCTATACCATGGAAGCTTGGCGAGGAGTAAATGAGAAGTAGAGAGAGATCAGGGATATTGTTCTAGTGACAGACACTCCTTTTATAAGAAAGTGACCCTCCCTAAGCAGTTGGGAAAACTGGTTCTTTCTGGGCAGCCTCCTCGCCCTGGCTGGGCGGCTGTAAGGCCCTCTGGTGAGCAAGAGAGAAGCCAGCTTTGGGGAGTGTGACATATTCTATGCCTGGACTCCACCTGCAGTGCTAGTGGCTGATTCCCACATGAAGATCTGTCAGCTCCTGATATAGGGCTGAATGGGCACCACCCATATCCTAGGCCTGGGCAATTGATGAAAGGAACATCTCATTCACTTTGCCCTGAGAGGAAGGGACTGTATCCATTCCTTAATGTCCTCATTCACCTCATCCAAGGGGAAGGGACTGAATCCATTCATTTCTTGGGCCATATATATCCCTAGACGAAGAACCCAGGCAGAGATTTTCTGACTTGGGTCTTTCCCTCTGCCAGAAGTTCTGGTATTTTTTCTGGATTCTTTTCTGTAAAATAAATCCTATCTTACCTCTGATCTGTGGTGCGTGGATTCATTCTTTGAATCCCCTAGACCAAGGACCTACTGAAGAAAGAAATTCCGATAACAAATGTCACCCCAGCCCCTTTTCCCCTCACCCCAATCCCTACACCCTACCCCAATATCAATTAGCACTTAAGTCATTTCCATTGGCCCATTGTTGTAAAAAGGTAATAAAGGATATTCATGTACATACATCAACTGTATTATCTGTATTGCTGCGTATTTGGTTGGAAATAATTCCTACAAGGGTGAAATTACAGGGCTAGTAATTTAAAGCTCTTTATACATATTGCCCAATTATCTTCCAGAAAGGATACAAACATTTTACATTGCCACCAACACTAACTCACTGCAATGTACTACAGTGTGTGCAAGAAGTAAACCTGTGTGAAGTCAGTGGTACGAGTGCAGTGGTCAGTGCCTTACAAATAGTATTTTATTGTAAATTCAACTATAATATATTTCACTAAGGGAGAAGAACTTGTCTTGCTCTGCTCTTCGAGATGTATTTTCTTTATAGGTCGTGTGTTTCTGTTTTGCAATAAATGTATGTTGATGGTGATTGCTTTGTATTCGTGATCACCCTGTCACCGACTAGGCACCAGAGTTCATTCTTGGCACTGAGAACCAAGAACAAGGGAACATCCACCTCCAGAGGGAACTAATATGCCCATCCTGCAGACAGTGTGCACTAATTTCTTTTGCATTAACCAGTTTTAACTTTTATAACTTAAACATTCTAAACCAATTCTTTTAAAGAAACATTGTCAGAAAAGCCAGGCTATCACTGAGTTTATTCACACTGTTAAGTCACTCCCATTTAAGTGGCAAATATAAAATTTAACCACCTACATCTATAGATACTTTTATATAAGGAACATTAGACCTCTGAAAGCAGTGGTTCATCCACCACAGTATCACCATAGATAGAGTTAAAAAAGAAAAAAGGAAAAAGAAAAAAGGCTGAAAGACTGATTATGACCGCATCAGACATTCCTTCCCACACCTATGGTGCATCTTAGAAGGGTATAGATGAAACTTACTAAATGCAGAATACAAATGTCTTCATACAATAACTAAGAAAATGCCATGAAGGCTATGTTAAACACTTTAATGAAAATATTTCAGATTGTATATGAAGCCAGCACATTGTACTCCATGATTGCACTAATGTACACAGCTATGATTTAATAAAAAATAAAAATAAAAAAATAAAGTTGACTTTCCTGATACTAACTGCTAAACTTCATAGTTTTTATAACTAAATATAATCTTGATAGTTCTCTTTTCCAAATCTGGTAACCTTTTAGGCGAAATCTTCGTTTGGATCACTGAACGTATTTGTCAGAACATGGCTAAGAATAGAGCTAAACAGTTAATTTGCTGGGAGCTGCCTCCAGGTTGTCATGGTAGCATAAACCACTACAAGTTCTTCAAACATGTTTCTACACATTTCCCCAAGAGATTTTGGAAAAACATCATTTCGAAACATAAATATGAAAATTTTTGTCTACTGGGTCTTGCACATAATTGGTGCCTAAGAACTACTTAATTGATTGTTTGTCAATAAATTTTTTTATTGGTCAATCAGTTAGTCTTGAAAATACAGACAAAGCAGTTTAAGTCTAACATGGCTTGATCTCAGTGAGACTCAGTGGCTCCCATCATTTCCTACTTCTCCCTGCAAGTAGCCATGGTAGATTCTTTAAAAAATTGTGAGTCTTCCTAATATTTAAATCCATGTGGGCTTAACTTTGCACTCCATCCACTCAGCCACCTTGCAGGGAGCCTCATACCATCTGTGCCCTCCTCCCTATAGTATCTTCTAGAACAGTCATTTGAGGCAGTGTTCCTCCACCGACCAGCCCCACTCTATTTTCCTACAAATACTAATTTCCTCCAGTCAGGGACCAATCCCCTCTTCGTGGACCCAACCAAACCTGTTACAAAAGGGAGAAATGTTGTTCCCCAAACTTTGGCTAATTACAATGTTGATGTGTTGGACCTGCCCCGATTATTTCTTACTCATTGGTTTATACTATCCTCCTGTTTGGACCTTGTGTTTTCTCTTTTTCTAACAAAACCCTAGTTGTTTTTCCTGTTCAGTTCCAACCTAACCTTCCTTGAAAAGTTTTCAATAAGATTCCCCAGTGGAATGTAAAGAATACCTTCTTTAAACCTCACATCTTCATATAAAGATTAGAGTTTGAGTCTTGCCTAATTTGACAACTAGAATCTCTGCCACAAATTACAAACCATTTGGCTGCTCTGAGCTTTATGTGAAAAATCTCATTGGAGTTCCATGAGAATTAAACCACATTATAAAATGCTTTGCACCTGGTTAATACACAAAAATAATAGCAACTATCAGTATCATTTCTGTCTCCTGCCATAATAAGGCTCCCTTGTATTCTGGTGTCTGTGAATTCATCCTTGCTCCCTCCTCCACTTACCAACCCTCCTCCACTGTGAGAAACTTCGGAGACAATCTGACCAGTTCATCTTTAGAAGGAGGCTGGAATGAAGAGTATTCTCTTACTACTATAAAACTTGACATTCTCTAGGATTCTATGCTGCCTAATCCAGAAGCCATTATCCATATATTTAACATTAAAATGAAATTAAATTAATCATATTCCTCAATTGCACTAGCCACATTTCAAGTACTCAATAGGCACACACAATTAAAGGCTACCACTTTGGACAACACAGATATAGAAATCTCCTTCATCACAGAAAGTTCTACTGACTTACACTCCCCTAAATGCTAAACATAGTGATGTACTTTCCTGTGACAGTTCAGACTTCCAGCTGTACAACCAACTCCCATCTGATGCTAAACACTACAGGCAGATGGTACCTGAAAATACCACTAACGCTTTACTTCTCACCACTGAATGGGAGCAGCAGTGGAAACGCTGAAACCTGCCCTATTCCTCCACCTAGTGTCCAACTCTTGATATTGCCTTCTCAAAGTGAGTAATTCTTGCAGATCCACACTCCCTTGTGTCCAGAAGAAGTGGTGTGAGCTTACAATAAGCAACCTCTTAAATACAATGGACATTCTCAGTTATTGTCTTTCCACGTTGAGGGATTATGAAACACACACAGATTCCTTCATGCTCTGAACTCTGTCTCATTGAAAATAATGAGTCTGGGGTGCTCCCCCAAGCATTTTACACCTGACTATTTCTTACTTACCATAACTACATAGCTGCAGCATGTAAACTATTGCACTGAATCTTCACATAGTCACACAAATAGTGAGGTGAGAAGTGGAAAATCAAACCTAGGTCTGAGTCTTCAAATACACGAATTTTTTCTGTTTTCAATCCTAGCTGGAACTTCTCTTGAGGGAAGGGGTCTTCTCTCCACCTTCTTTTATAATTTTAGTTTAATATAGGGGGTGTATGTGATTTGGTTATATAGTTTGCTTTTGTGAGGTTGTAGCTTTAGTTCTAGTTGTGACTTTCACCCAGGAATTGTGCAATGTACCCAGACAACATATTTGTTAGGTGGGAATTTTCCCATCTCTAAACCCCTTCCTCCCCAATTTGAATTTCATTGCATTATTCTCACATGTGAGCATTAAGGTGCTGATCTACTAGCTCCAATTTAGAACAGAGTACATGTGATGTTTGCTTTTCCATTCTTGTGATATTTCACATAAAAGAATAGTCTCCAATTCCATCCAAGTTATTAAAAAAGATATGGGGGGGAGGGGCAAGATGGTCAAATGGAAGCAGCTTCCAACAGAGGCTCCTGTCCAAAAGGAAAGATAACCTCCAGAAACTGCCCGATTGAACTGAAGACTGGGAGCCCAGCCTAGAGAGAGAGAAATGATAAATGCAGGTCACTCCTGAGGCAAGCTGCGACTTTCAGAAAACAAACTTCAGGCAGAAAAACTGAACTAAAAGTTTTCCACCATTCTGAACTTCCAAGACTCCCTTCCCCCCTTACCTGACATACCAGAAACCTGATCTCTGCTGAAACTGAGGCAGAAGGACTTGAGCAGCACCCACCCTCCCTATCTGCTAGACCAGGCAGCACACCACGTAAGAGACTCCAGGTCCCCACCGAGCGCCCACCAGCACCCAGGCCAGGGATGCCACCGGGACCCCTGCTCTGCTCTGATCAGTGCCCCACTGGGCCTCAGCCTGCCACCTGCAGTGGCCAGGAACTCCATCGGGACCCCTACCGGGCCTTGGCCCATGCCAGCAGCAGCCAGGAAATACGTGGGGACTCCCGGGTGCGATTTGCACCCCACCTGGCCTTAGCCTGCTGCCAGCAGTGACCAGGAAGTCGGCTGGGGCTCCTCCCAGTGCTGATCTGTGCCCTGTGGGGCCTTGGCCTACCACCCCCTGGGATCCCCGCCTGGCTCTGATGCATGCCCCAGGCCCGCCGCGCGCAGAGGCCAGGAACCCCACATGCCCAGATTGGTACCCTGCAGGGCCTTGATGAGCCACCAGAAGTGGCCAGGAAGTCTACTGGGGCTCCCTCCTGGTGCTCAACTGTGCCCCGGCCGGACTTGTCCCACTCAGCTCCAATCAAGGGTGCCACCACCCACAGCCGCCAGGAACTCCAGCCTGCCAGGAATCCCCAATTAGCACCCTGCTGGGCCTTGGCCCACCACCAGCAGCGGCCAGGAAGTCCGCTGAGACTCCTGCATGCTGCCCATCTGTGCCTCGCCTGGCCTCCGCCTCCAACCCACCAGGACCCCGCCTGGCTCCAATCTGTGCCCCAGGCCCGCTGCCCTCTCTTGGGAGCCCTCCTCTGAGCCAGAGAATGCTGGAGGCATGGGCTCCCTTTGCAAAGGCCACCAAGTGCCTCATCCCATGCCCTGCTGCTTGATCTGGGCGTGCCACACTCCAGAGCTGCTCCCGCAGCCCGAATTCCCTGGGTGGGCAGTCCAGAGGAGCTACACAGTGTCACTCCCTACAAAGATCCACCAACAACAGAGTGATCCTGCCAGTTCGATCTGGAAGAGAAAACTCCCCAACTATGAGAACAGACATAAGCAACAGTGAAAAATAATCATGAGGTGGAATCAACAGAAAAACTCTGGCAACATGAATAATCAAACTGATCAACTCCCCCAAGGAACGACAAGGTAGTTACACCACAAGATCCCTTGCATAAGCAAATGGCTGAGATGACAGAAATCGAATTTAGTCTGGATAGCAAAGAAGATCAGTGGAATGGAGGAAAAGATGGAATTAGAATTTCAAGCAGTAATCCAAAAGATGTCTCAACAATTGAACGAATTCAAAGACAAAATGACCAAAGATTTTGAAACATTTAGGCAAGAAGTATCAGCCCTCAAAGATCTGAGAAATACAGTAGAATCCCTCAGTAACAGAATGGAGCAAGCAGAAGAAAGGATTTCTGACATTGAAGACAAAGCTTTTGAACACTCCCAAACTTACGAAGAGGAAGAGAAATGGAAGGCAAAAATGGATCATTCTCTCAGACAGCTCTGGGATAACTCGAACAAAACCAATATTCACCTTATAGGGATTACAGAAAATGATGAAGTGGTGTCACAAGGCACAGAGTCTCTTCTTTATGAGATTATGAAAGAGAAATTTCCAGACATGCCAAGAGATTCTGAAATTCAGATAGCAGACAGTTTCAGAACCCCAGCACCACTCAACTCAAATAAGACATCCCCCAAGCACATCATACTTAACTTCACTAAAGTTAATATGATGGAGAAAATTCCGAAAGCAGCCAGATGAAAGAAATCCATTATCTACAAGGGGAAAAACATAGGAATAACTGCAGATCTCTCTGATCAAACTTTTCAAGCTAGATGAGAATGGTCATTGACTTTTAATCTTCTAAAACAAAAGAACTTTCAACCCAGGATCCTGTACCCAGCTAAACTGAGTTTCATTTATGATGGAGAAATTAAATACTTTAATGACATTCACATGTTGAAGAAATTTGCTGTAACTAAACCAGCTCTCCAGGATATTTTCAGACCTATCCTCCATAATGACCAATGTAATCCTCAACCACAAAAGTAAACTCACCCAGAAACTTTCTCTCAAATTTCAACTTCTACAGTGGTGAAAGTCCATGTCCACTGGACTTTCTAAAGATTTATCATTGTTTTCAATTAATGTGAATGGCT
>CAUYON010102611.1:0-13226 GCA_963573935.1 Arctocebus calabarensis | reverse complement strand
CATACTGTTACAGATAGCCTTCATGGCATTTTCTTGATGACTATATAAAGACATTGATACTCTACCTTTAATAAGTTTCACCAGTACCCTGCTAAGATGCACCGTAGGTGTGATCCCACTAATTGGCCTCCCTCCACCCATACTCGTGCCGCCCCTCCCCGCCCGTTCCCATTTACCTGTATTGTTGTTCGATAATTTGGTTTTCTTCTTAGAAAAATTTCTCAAGAATGGAAGAAAAAGTATCCAATGTACTCAGCCCTGATATGAAGCTAATTTATAGCCTTCATATGAAGGCTAAAACCCAATTATAGCACAAGAATACAGGGATAAGGAAAAGGGAGGGGAGGAGATGGGGGAAGATGGGTGGAGGGAGGGAAATTGGTGGGATCACACCTACGATGAATCTTGGCAGGGTACTGGTGAAACTTATTAAATGTAGAATATCAATGTCTTCATATAGTGATTAAGAAAATGCCATGAAGGTTATGTTTAACAGTATGACCAAAATATTTCAGATTGTATATGAAGTCAGCACATTGTGCCCCATGATTGCACCAATGTACACAATTATGATTTAATAAAATTATTTTTTAAAACCCAGTGGTTTTGACATACTCAGGATAGGAAAAGGTAACAGCAAAAAAAAAAGGCTGCTTATTCTTAGTTTCCCCCCCCTGGGCTTTTTGCTCCTGACCATAAATTCATCCAAACAATCCTTTGTATAGAATTATATAGATAGAAGTGTGTAGGTTTAGGAAGAGAAAAAGATAACAAATATAAATTTGTTAGCCTATTATTTAACAAATATTGCTATTGACAGAAGGAAAAAATGAATATGTAATCAGATATTTACCTTCAAGAGTAAACCTGAGATTTGGAATGCCTGTTGCTACGTGGAAGTTCATGGTGGTAATGCACATTCAACTGGCATGAAAGGTTTTAACTAAACCCTTGTTTGTGGCTCATCTATAAGGCTATAGCTATGGATGAATTAGGTGCAAGATTCCTCAAATCCATTCCATTCTAACACATATTTTACTTCATAAATCCCAGCTCTGTCTCAACCCACCCTTCAAAGGCTATCTTTCACGTTCTCACTAAATTCACTGAAGTGACACTAAACCAATCCTTTTCTCTTTCACCTGTTTCACCACTGGTGTAATAAATCTCCATTTCCCTTCTGAGAATTTGATACATGGTGGCCCTCCCTCTTCTGCAATTATTATGTTCTGCAAGTCTCTTATGATTAGAATCTCTGGTTATGCCCAAATCTATGCATCAAAATCCACATAACAACTTGCTAACTACTTTAAATCTCAGTATAAGTGGGCACATCTTTAAAAAATGACTTTAAATGGGCCTCATCGAGGCAGGGCAAGACTCAGTCCTTTTGATGTTGACAATACACTCTTCCCTACCCACCCCTGCAATCATGTACATTTATAATGAAAGGGGTTTTTTTTTAGCTCCAGGAAGGGAATTTTGTCTTTGAAATATTGTTTGTCTTGATGTCTAAAAGTCCCCACGGATTGTTCTTCCTGTGTCTTGGTTCAAATATACTAAATATTAATTTAAAATTTGAGTTAAAACAGGTTTTTCTACCTGAAAGTAATGTCAACTTGAAGTGTAAGTTATTTGTTATATTTTATGAAAAAAAACAAAGTTTACCTAGGTCTCGAGGACCTAAGTGCACATTGTGGTAACAGTTCATGTAAAATGAGAGGTGAGAATGGGACTTAGACCCTCAAAGTCTAATGTCACCCAACCACTCTAAGTTTTATGATTAATTTTTCATTACTTTTTATATAATTTGTATGATTTCTTTACGTTGTATTACACTTTTTTTCTATTACACTTTTAAAGACATATTTCCTCTAAAGTAATGTAAGGAGATAAAAATACAAATGATAATGCTAGCATGCAAAATGCCAGAATTCTAAAATGTACATTTGTGACTCTATGTTTAAACCAGTGGTAAGACCGAATATGGGTACTTAAACTGATTTAAGTGTCATCCATATTTATATTCAGAAGTACTTTAAAATATAATATTGCTAATTTAAAGATAATTTTTGAAAGAAACCTTTTCAATTTCTTGAAGAGCTCAAGTTACTTTACTTGAGGGAATTTTCTTTTCCCACAGGAAAAAGCCTGTTTTCTGAAATGTATCTATTTTACAGAAAAGATATTTTCCCTAGCCTTGAACTTTTGGCACTTACTAACATTCAGCTTCCTGGAAAATAAACATTTTTAATATGTGGAAAAGACTTTGACTTATCCTAATCAGTCAAATCAGGAATTAATCAATGCCAGATGAAGGAAAAGGAGAAAAATATTCCCATTCTCCTCCAAATCTCCAGATTTTAAAGTATACATTAAAGGGATTCTCATATTGAGAATTTGATTGCAGAGCTGTACCTGCACCTTATTATTGTTAATCATAGAAGGATTCTCACAGACCAAGTAAAAGAGAATCAGAAATGTAGCCGTACTCTCAAGGACCCTGAGCATGCTGAGACCTCAGGGTATCAAAGGTCTTTGATCTTGAACTCCTCTTTTGATAAAATAATTTCCTTTCCTTTGTGTAGATGCTCAGTAGTGGGAATGCTGGATCAAATGGTGGGCCTACATTTTAGTTTTTTGAGAAATTTCTATGTGGTTTGCATAGGGCTTGTGCTCATTTGCAGTCCCATCAACACCAGGCAAATTTTTCTTCCTATCTGCATCTGTATTAGAATCTATTGTTTTTGGACTTTTTCATAAAAACCATTTTAGCAGGACTATGGTGATATCTCATTGTAGCTTATATTCACATTTCCTGATTAGTAATGTTGAACAAATTTCTAGCCCCCTAACTTGAGCCACGTAACCAAAATCATTTGTTCTCAATACCTTGAAATTTTTAAAAACGGACCCACCATCACATCTAGCAATCCTACTGGTGGGTACACATCTAAAGGAAGTGACATTAGCTTATTAAAAAATCCACTCCCATGTTCCCATCAATGGAAGAATGAATAAAGAAAACGTGATACACACTCACACAATGGAAAATGATTCAGTCTCAAATTTGTAACATTTGTGTCAGACACAGATGTGACAACATGGATGAACCCAGAGGACATTGTGTCAAGTGAAATAAATGAGGCAGAGAAAGATGAACACTGCTGCATGGACTCACTTAGATGTGGAATCTAAACAAGTCAACCTCATAGGAGCAAAGAGAAAATGATGGTTGCCAGAGGCAGGGGTGGGGAATGGGAGGAAATGGGGAGGTGATGGAAAAAAAGTAAAAACAAATAAATAAAGCTTGTCAAGCAGTACACAGCATCTCCACGCGAAGCCCAAGGAGAGGGGATTCCTAACTGTCACCTGTTCCCTCACAGCCAGTGCCTGCGGCAATACCAGGCACAGAGCAAGTCATTATTACTTTCTTCATCAGTGTCTGTGGAAGCAAAGGATAGTTATTTTTAATAAAAACCAAGCTAGTGAGAAAGACAGAAATGTAAGAAACTAACGATTATACTAGATAATAAATTTTCTTAAAAGAGAGGTCCTGAAGAAGATTCGTATAAGTAGAAATATATGTTTGGGCTCAACCTAAATAGGAGTGGCCTGTCTAACACCCTCAATGGTGGCATCAGTCAGTAATGGCAGTGAGAGCAGGAAGCCTCCTGGGGTCTTCACTGGTGTTTTGTTTTGATTGAGTTGTCTTTATAAAGACTTCCTCCCATGCCTCTCTGTTCTCTTACCCAGGGTTCATCTGTTCTGACCCAGCCAATCTTCATTATGGAGTACTGGTAAGGTAAACACAAACTAGGTAACTAAACCAGGACATTACGGAGAAACTTACCTTTTTTTTTTTTTTGAGACAAGAGTCTCACTTTGTCACCCTCAGTAGACTGTCGTAGCATCATAGCTCACAGCAACCTCGAACTCTGAGGCTCAGTCCATTCTTCTACCTGAGCCTTTCAAGTAGCTGGGACTACAGGTGCCTGCCACAATGCCCAGCTATTTTTTTGGAGACAGGGTCTTGCTCTGCTTGCTCTGGCTCAGGCTGGTCTCAAACTAGTGAGCTCGGGCAATCCACCTGTCTTGGCCTCCCAGAGTGCCAGGATTACAGGTGTGAACCACCAGGCAGGATAAACTTACTTATTCTTTAAAAAGATACTGTTAAGAAAAATAAGAAAATGCAACCACGGTAACCTAATTGTACCCTTACAATAACCTAAAATTTAAGAAAAGGAGAGAGAGAAATAAGAATTAAGTCAGTGAGAGGTATCCTCCATATAGATTCCACTGACTAGAACAAAGCAGAAGAAAGAAAAAGTGCATCAAAGATTAAGGAATTGGCATATGTGAAGGCATGCAAGAGTTATTTTGCTTCAATCTATAGGAGATAATTCATGACAGCCAGAACAGAACACAGAGGGGAGTGCTGGGATTCGAGACTGGAAATACAAGCAGATGATGGAACAGGTGTTTCGGTTTCATTCAGTTGCCAATGGGAGCTGTTAAAAAGTTCAGCCTTCACAATGAGGTGATCTGGCTTGTGTTTTGTTTTGAAAGAATAATATTAGCGGGAGCGTGCAGGATGGTGGACTAGAAGGAGTATTTGCTGAAGTTATGAAAAGAGTCCACAAGGGTTTTGTAGGAATTTACATAAAAAGGTAATGAATTCCAATTTCCACTTTGTATATCCTTGCATTTGATAGGCAAAATAGTTAATTAGATAGAATCAATAATATTTGATAACACGAGAAAGTGATTATAATCATTCAATAAATACTTTTAACTACAGTGGTAACCTAGAACATGAAGTTCTCCCACAGCAAAGATCTACATGCCACATTCATACAATTTAAATAAACAATTTAAAATCTTAAAAGATAGGAAGCATCTTTCTTTGAAGAAAGGAAGTTAGAAACTATGTTCTATTTATTTTTCCTCTTTTTTAATCCAACCTCTGTGCTGAATGAACATTCAATTACTGACCCTGATCCTCTTTTTTTGTTTTTGTCTATATTTGGCTTCCCTGACTGTAGCATCTCATCTGACATTTAGAATTGTCTGTCATGTTCAGCCTGGTGCAAAAATTTCTAGACAACCTTGAACTTCCAAACTTCTGCTGATTCTCAAGTGGTCTCAAAAATATGTCTGCAAAATATCATCATTTATATGCCATTGTTCTGCATTCTTCTGAAAAATGGGAATGTGGCTATTAGGGAAATTAAAATTGATATAAATGCTGAGTATTATTACCAGTATATTGTAAAGCAAATGGATAAGCACATGTGCTTCATTTTAATTGTTCTGAAGATAGTATCTATATAAGGTGTTTTGAGCCAAGAGTTATTTTAAAATATCATTGACTATGTTTTCGTATTTTCCTTTTATACATTTAACTGGTATGAATTTTCTACTATTCTGTTGAGAAATTTGATAAACAGTTGCAATATATCGAGATTCAATGCCTTAATCAAATAATTACAGAATTCAGGTACAAAGGTTCAAATCCAGTACATTTTCAGTGTAGAAATCTCTCCTATCACTTTCCTAACAGGATCATCCGAACTCGACTTAGAAGGAAAAAAAATGAGAAATTCACCCTTTCACGGGGCGGTGTGATGTGCGCCCAGTGCTCTTCTCAACAGTTTGGACATTCAGCCTTCTCATTCCCATCTGAAGCAATGCAGTCTGCTATTCCTACACCACAGTCCTTCAGATATTTAAAAATACTTGCGACTTCCCTTCATCTGGGAGCTGAATCACAAAAGTACTTCAGGGGGGAGTTAACAAGGCTGTGAAGCCAAGTGACTCCCACAAGAAAAGAAATGTATCATGCTGAAAAATGAACAAATAATTTTGGTCCCTTCTTGGATGTGGGGGGAAAGAAACTTAAAGATCCCTTACAGTAAAGGGAGTTTCAGTCTTGACTGAGAAAAGAGACTGCATCTTGAATAGAGATAGGAAGTTGGAAGCAAGTTGGGACCACACTAAGTTCCCTGTCTCAGAAGATGGGACAGAACATACCATCAAACTCCTTCCCATGAAGGGACTGACTGGAACACTTCAGTTTTGAAGCAGAACACAGGTTCCCAGTGCTCACTTGGTTTGTGTTATGCTAAGTGTTCCACATTAGTCCAATGTCAGAATTGCCACTGGGCGAATCGCAAAAGCAACAATTTTCTTGGACTCTGAATTTCATGTTCCTCAGCAGAACTGCAAAACAAAGACCCGAGGTTTGTGTCTTGGTCTTTAAAATCAGTTAACAGACTGTTACTCAGGTTCTGTGTTTTCTAAATTCCAAAGCATGCTTGATTTGCAATATTGGAGTTCTTAGAGGATCACAATGTTTCCCTGCCTACATAGTTTCACATATTACACTAATCAGCCTCCCTGGGCCAAAATAATTAGGCAAAATCAGCTCTGTACCTTTATTTCTTGTCCTCCATCCCTAGGGTCATTTTACTTTAAAGTTTATTTTGTTGCTCCGGCATTAATATTTAAATAATAAATACAAAATTCCTAGGTGAATTCTTTAAGAAATGTCTACAAAATATTATCTAAGACCTACGATAAATGCAGTACATGACACTGTGTGAGCAAAGAAGCATCTGGGCCAGCAGGATTAGCTTTCTCAGGTCTGCTGGTCCATACAGTGTCAGACAGATGAACAAGAAAAGTGACAAGCCATCTTAACACATCTAAGTACAGTATTAGTAATGATCTCGCCAAGTTTATTGTGTATTTATAGTTAACAATAAAGTACTGTACATTAAAAAAATGTTAAAGGGTATCATGCTATATGGTCTGCTTTTTCACCACAATAAAATAAAATAGTAAAAGAAGTGGGAAGAGTGGCTCTTGACCTCTCATCATTCCACAAACATTATGCTCTAGTCAAATCACTGTTCTCCAATCCCTCCAATGCACCTTATTGCTATAAGTTGGCTCCACTTTAAATGTGCTTTACTCCTTTTGCTCACCCCCTTCCCATCTTTTGTTTACTATCTCCTATTCATCCTTTTTCTGGTCTCAGGTTATATCTTTTCCCCATGAAGCTTCTCCTTGAATTTCTTTACATCAGATAAGCTCTTGTTCCTACTTTTTCTCTTGCAACAATTTTAACATAACAGTAATAGCCCTGTGTTATCATTCATTCCTGAATTGTCTGCTTTCCACTTCTCCTGAACTAGAAGCTATGAACTTCTCCTTTCATCTTTATACCCCATGAACGTAGGCCAGGGTGTGCCAGGAAGTAGAGTTTCAGTAAACATATGGCAAATAAATGAATGAATAAATGATCAAATCGTTAGCAGAATGATACTGGAAAAGCAACTGTCTGTGCTTTTAAAAACACACAGACTTCAATATTTTCTTGAGTTTCAAGGTATCTCTTTGCCAGGAGAAATTAAACTTTTTCTTATGCAGGAATTAATTTAGGTAACATCCTATTCTGACATTTATTATTGAAATACTTTACTCCTGAAAAAAATCAGCTAATTGAACAAACTTTATAGAAAATCTATTAAAGACTCAAGTCTGTGAATTAACATTTTAAGGGATGCTTTAGGTTTACAAAACATTATAGCAACTCTAGCAGCAAAATATTAATTATTGACTCTTGAGTCGTTCTCAATTCCAGCAACATATGTCTCACCTGTTTACAAATAACAATCTTCTCACCTTTCTAAATCCCCTTTTCCCCTCTACTTTCTATGGTTGACCTCATTGGATAAGGAGGCAGAAGTCTAATTTTTGCATGAATTTTGCAGAGTTTATGTCTTTGAGTCTTATGGAACATACAAAAATAAATACACAAAGCCCAAGTGATCTTGTGGGTCATCTAATATCATTCTAATTCAAAGATATGAACTAAATTCTCCATTTAATTATTAATAGTTACCAGGACCACAAAAGGGACGGGACTGGGGAAAGAGCTAAAGGTCAGTGCAGGAGAGGGTGTTTTGTTAATCATAAATCACTGTTGTATATTTAAATGAATACACATGTATTTCTTAATTCTTAGAAATATTCCAAAAGAGTATGATCTGTTCATGAAGATCTCTCTATCATCGAAGAATGTGAGACTTTGAAAGATTGTGATTTGGTTATCAGAAAAGATAAGGAACAAATAACAACATGAGGATGAATTAGAGAGTGAGCCAAAGAGCTTGGGACTACAATTTTCATAGCACAACAGAGGTTTGGCTTAAGTATCAATGGCATTAGCCAGAAGTGGATGACACAAAGGTTAGCGTGAAGTAATGCTTTTAAAAGAATTCATATTTTATCAAACATGAAAAATCATTCAGAGAGAGACATTTATGTAGACAGTGTTACATGTTTATGGGTTCATAGGATCTCTGCAATAACTCTATCAGTTTTTATTTCCAAAAGGGAGGGAAGGACTGTACCTGATCAAGCTCAGGTTGATATCTGAATTGAATTCTGCTTAAGGAATCAAGGAAGGTGGCCCAAATTGTAAGACATTTGAAATGATCCATGAATAATAAGACTTTTTGATTATGTTCCCTTTCTTTCACAATGTTTAAAATCTGAGTATGAAAGATCATCCTATTCTTTAGTTTCTTTAGTACACTCTTTTGGTCTTTCTTAACTGATATTATTTTCAAAGGAGTGTTCAGAATTTCATTTTCTTAAACGGTGGTCCAATTTCTATTTCTATCTGAAAAACACCCCATTTGCCTGTTGCATATGCCAGATTTCAGGCTCATTTGCTTAGGGAATCCTCCTCATCTTTCCAAAATCATCTCAAAATATGCCGTCTCTGACCTTTCAGTCCCTGATTAGGTCAAATCCCACACAGTACCTTAAATGCACCTGCAGAGTGCAATTCTCCTCTGAGAACTTATCAGTACTGGAATTAAAGTTTTAATGGAGTGATTTTTGGTTATTTTCTGCCTTGACCATCATCTTCCCAGAACCTAGCACGTTATTTGGCATGGAGTAACAGATAAATAATTACTGGCTCAGTGAACAGATGCAAGAATAAATGAATAGCTCAACATAGGAAAAACTATTCATCCACTGGGAATTATATTATTAAGTAAGAAAAACAAAAGTATTGGAGCAGTTTTAGAAAACAGCACCAATTTTTGTAATAAAAATAAAAATTAACTGTCAAAATATCTACCAAACCTAAAAGGTGTTTATTTCCAAGCAATAAAATTAAGAAAATTTTTCTTTTTAAAATTATAATTGAATACATTTTCTACAACTAACATATATTATTTCAAAGACAAAATAAAACACCCCAACCTGCTTGATATATATTTTTGGAAGCCCCTTTATCTACTTAGTTTATATTTATTATATATTTTAATATGTGAAATGTCCTTTACCCAAACCTGACTTACTAATACTATCATTCCATAGTTGTACAGGGTTTTTGGTTTTCAAAGTTTTCTTATACATCTTAATTTATTTGACATTCACAAAAACTTCAGGATATAAAGAGAACAGGTCTTGTTCCCATTTTTACAGATGAGTCTACACACATATCTTTATAGCAATATTTACTAATCTCTTCCCTTTTTATTCCTCCAAGGTTTGTATCATTAAAGAGCATATTTATAATATCTATATCAAAGAGGGCAAATACTCTATTGCCTCACCTACTCTTTAAAGAATTGGGCAAGAATTATTCTGTGCTCTGCTTTAAACATCTTACAGAAACTATATAGAAAGTTGAAATTCATATAATTATTAACATTTTCATTTACTAATTAATACCTACTGAATACTTTAGGATGCTAAGAACTACAGTCCTAAGGGTGAAATACTTTATCTTGCTTATGGAATTTGCAATTTAGAGAAAGAAAAACACTTGAGGAAATAAATAATAACAAATTTGAGGACAAATTGAAATGAAAAAATAAACAGATGGAAGGAAAGAGAATAATAATGGAGACTTCACCTGGATTGGGAGGCTAAGAACTTTTTAAGAATGAGTGAGAATTATTTAGGTGAAGAGTAGGAAGAATGAGCATTTCAATCAGAGAAAATAGTATACACAAATACCCAGAGGCAAGAAACATTTGAAGAACTATAAGAAGGTGTTGCTGGAACAGAAAGTAAAAACAGAGCAGTCACAAGATGAACTGGGAGAGATAAAATAACAGCTGTTCTCTTCATTATTAAATGAGCATTTTTGCTGCTATAACCGAATATTACAGACTGGGTATAGGGACACTTTATAAGGATGTAGATTGCTGCAGACATCAGGTGACAAGTTTCCTGAGGACATGAACCATAGCTTATTGATCTCTAAGTGTAACCAACTTACACGTTGCAGTCTATCATGTAAATAGAGAATCCATAGTTTTATATTGAGTGAATGAATATTGAGGGTAAAAAGAAATAAGCGTGAGATTGATTTAAAATGTGATAATAAACATCTATTAGATAAACAGAGAAAATAGAAAGTTATTTCTCACAGTTTAGGAGGCTGAGAACTCCACGACCAAGGCACCTGAAGGGTTAGTGTCGAATGAGAGCTGTTCTCTGCTTCCAAGACAGTACCTTGTCATTAAAAACAAAGAAATAGAAAATAAGATAACACCTTGGGCACTGTTTCCTGTGCAAGGGATAAATGCTATGGTCCTCACAAGGTGACAGAAAGAGAACAACAAAAATGGGTGAATGCTATGTCCTTACATGGCTGAAGGGCAGAGAATAAAGGACCCACTCCCTCAATAAGGCCCTAGTCCTATCCAACAGGACTCTGCCTTCATAATTAGTCACCTTCTTTAGGCCCCTCCTCTTAATATTACCATATTGGCAATTATATTTCAACATAATTGTTTGAAGGGCATACTCAAACCACAGCAGTTACATTCACAGGAATCAGCCTGTGATCTAGTAGCCTAAATTATGATAAATCAGCCTTCCTGATTAGCCACTTGCATCAATTCTTTGCAACAACTATTATCCAGGAATTACTTTCTTCCATTAAAAAGCCAACTTTATCTTATATTTTATACTTATTCTGTGCACTACACAGCAAAACTTGAAGTTGTGATTATTGTGATGTAGGAGAGTATTTTTAATCAACATCTTATTTTCATTATTACTAGTTGTCTTAAATTTTTACAAGTTTCTAGAACTTTATATTTATGATTCTATCTACTGAGTTGGTAATAAGTAAACTCATAATTAGGGTGTCAAATCATTTGTTCATGAATGGATAAAATGATAAATAAAAACAAGTTGCCATGGAAATCCCATAGCAGATTTTTAGAATGTAGAAATACTAACCAATTACTTTTTGTAAATTTAGACTTTGTTGTATTGGACATCTTATCAATAAACCTTTTTATGATTGTAACAGGACCTATGCACTCAAAGTTATGGCAAATAGAATATATGGGACTTAAGAGAGTGTGACTTATCAGGAAAAAAGAGCTAGATTGTGTATAAGGATGTGGTTCCCACTAGAGAAAGCAGAGGCCACCTAACCTAGGGGAGACAGACCCCATTGCGGTCCCTTGCTACATGAAGCCAGGAAACTTTAAAAAATGCAATCACACAAATATGGATATCACCAGAAGCCTAGGTGGAAGTTAAACTTTAAAATAATAGGCATATCTCAGAGAGAATAGTCAAGAAAGGGTTATAGTCAACTTATGCAATTTTCTGTCCATTTGTTAGTAGAGGAAAAACACTGACAAGTGCTCATTTGTGATAATATTATAGATATAACTTTACAGAGAAAAGACAATTTGTGATAATATTATAGATATAAAGTTATCTATATATAACTTTATATCTATAATATTATAGATATAACTAAAAGACAATTTGTGATAATATTATGGATATAACTTTACAGAGAAAAAATGAAAATTTAGACACATATCATTTGAGAATTTATTGTACTGTATTAGTTACATCTACTTAAACTGACACATATTACATACCAGCTAATAGAATAATTCATTTTTTAACTATAAAATGACTTCAAGGTTCTAGGCCTATTACCAATATTATACATTAAAAAAAAAATTCCAGACTGCAAAAACAACATGGTTAAGCCAAACAAGAAAATTTTGATAGCTCAAACATAATAACTCTTGCTTTGACTTTATTTGGTATTGCTGCTTTTGTTAAGATATTGCAACACCCAAAATATTTTTTTTACAAGAGAAAAAATACATTTCAAAGAGCACAGTTGCATTGTCAAGACTTATTTTCTGGCCTCCTGGGTGCTGCTGCGTCGGAAGCCGCCACACTGCCACGCAGGAGATCCACAAGGACCACGTGGCCCCTCCCCTCCAGCCTCCACGGCCACTGCGACCCATGGACACAGCTGCCATAGCAACTGCCTCTGCTTGTGCTGCCGCGGTCACCAGTGCATAGTGACACAAAGCCCCCGCCCCACCAGCTTCACTGCAGCTGGGAGCGGCTGGGAGCTGGGGCCATATCAACTCCTGCCCCAAGTGCTTCTGCAATTGCTTCGAAGCTGCCGCCCTGCGAATAGAGAGGAGACCTTCACGGCCATAGCAACCGCCACCAGGGTGCTGCTGTGGTCGGAAGCCTCCGCCCCACGAACAGGGACACACCGCTGCAACCACCGAGATCTGCAGCGACTGTGAGGCCCCTCCCCCGCAGTCACCATGAGCCCCGCTCCAGCGCTCCCCTCTCACAGCAGATAATTGTTGCCGGACTGGACTGCAATTCTATATACATATAAGAATAATAATATTTTTGAGAATTTTTTTTTTTTTGGTGAATATCCTTTTCTTGGAGGTGCTATCGACAAATAACTCTTTACTTCACTTTCTTTTCTTAGATTATTTTTATTACCGCCTCTTCTCAACTGAACATTCTTCTTCCTCTCCCACATTAATTTCTTTGTTCTCTCTCCCCCTCCTTTCCCTCCCTTCTTATAGCTCCTAAGAGTGCTTATATCATATTTGCTAGAGCCTTTTCTTCTTCACTATTCTCAAGCATTTTAATTGTAGAATTCCTTTTTTTTTTTTTCTTCTTAGCTGTTGTTCTGTGATTGGCTGTTTGTTTGTTATGTTTTGTTTGTATGTAGATGTCTCTGACTGTGGGCACATCTGTGGGCTTAGGCATCTGGTAGCCCTTCTACAAATGTATTAGCCCATTTGCTATTAATGTGATTGATGTTATAAATGTTTTCCTTGCCACCTTGATACTTCAGTTCACCCCCTGCCCAGGATTGGAAGTCTAGAACT